>BJBW01005432.1:94726-124907 GCA_004320125.1 Scolopax mira
CTCCCCGGAGCCTCCTCTTCTCCAGGCTGAACAACTCCAGCTCTCTCAGCCTGTCCTCATAGCAGAGGTGCTCAATATATATA
The DNA here is from genome assembly GCA_004320125.1 of Scolopax mira. Taxonomy (NCBI): domain Eukaryota; kingdom Metazoa; phylum Chordata; class Aves; order Charadriiformes; family Scolopacidae; genus Scolopax; species Scolopax mira. Next base: position 94,810 of record BJBW01005432.1, read on the forward strand.
GGAATATATATATATATATATATGTATGTATATTTATATACATATATGAAGGGATTTTTTACAGTTATTTTAAATCCCTAATATCAACATTGTAATCAGCCATCTTCTGTCCCTCTTGCAAGACAGTACTGCACAGTGTCAACTAGACTATCTAGAAAAGTTGATGGTAATGGGAATAAATAAGAAGACATACTCCACCCAAATTAGCATGCTTTGAGTACAAAGTACTTTCTGCAAGAAAGAAGCTTTTTAGCTAATGATGGGAAAGCTTTAGTTAAACAAGCTCAAGCTAAGCACATGATCCAATAAACTGCAAAGCCTGCCCATAAAGCTTTAATTTCTTATGGACTAACTAGTTTGTCTGTCTTGAAATACATCTGATCAAACAGTGCAAAATTTAGATCCAATGCAAATATATAACTTGTCCACAGTTGCCAGCTAAAGAGTCAACAACTGGGTTAAAGAATCCAATCCTACTTTTATAGGTTTATAGCCATTTTCAGGTCTTCTTAAAAGACCTCCAAATCATCATTCAGTAGTATATTAATGTTATGTTTGTCTTAATACCATACCAGTGGAAACGTGAGGTCAGCAAAGTTTAATTATCCACTTCTAATTGAGTATGTCACCTGAGAATACTAATGAAACTAATTCAAAACATCAAAGTACAGGACTAGAAAAGCTCATATACTCACAGCAACAGAAAATCTCATTAATGCTACCAGTATGAACATAATCAAAGCTGCAGTTATGATGACAGGGGAAAGTGCTTTCTAAACAAATCTAAACAAAATGTAGTATTTAAACCGCATAGCTTATACAAACAACAAAACTTTGATATGTACATTAACCATCAGAACAAAAAAGTCATAAAAGACTACAAACTTTTCAGGGGCTGCTGAAGCAGAAGAAAAAAATAAAAATTAAAAAAAAAATTAAAAACAGACAAAACCCAAACAGAAACAATAAAAACAGAAAGCAGAAATGAGAGGAAAAAATAAAGAATAGCTTTCCACATACTTTGACGTTAGTAAATAATGCCAGCTATGGGAAGAGTTAATTACGGACATCTATACAACAGAAGCATACCATATTACATGCTTATCACACACTTTATTCTGTATGACAGTTTGTTAATTGCAAAGTCCACAGGATTGTTTCTTCTATATCCTAAGAAATGGAAAGGACCTTTGTATTCCACTGCAGCCAACTGAATCTCCAACTACCCAAATTAGTACAGACTGCTACAATTTCTAATCTCCCCTGTCTAAACAGTCAACAGCTTTTTGTAATGCCTACACCTCACCATATTGTTAATGCTATCAGAATACTAAGTATAATTTATTGGTCAAAGAGTTGTGTGTTAAATACCATTCTTCCATGCAGAATCCTCCGTACTCTCACAAGAACACAGAATATATTATCCCCAGAACTGGAAAACATCTTCCAAGATTTATTTCTTTGACACTTAATATAGAAATCCAAACTAGCAGTTGTGTTTAATCAAATTCAAGCAAATAGAAAATAGATTCACACAAATAGAAAATATTCTCTTAGAACAGAACGAAACACACCAGAAAAACTGCATGTCTTAATTTGCAGTTGGTTAAAATGCACAAAAACCTGCAGTCTTCACTACATGAAACCAGCTCTCAATATTGATCTCCCCTTATCTCTCCACCTTAATATTAAGCTGTCAGATATCCTCTGAAGGCTATCCACTTCCTGCTTCTAGCCTAAATTCATCTAACCACCATTTTGAGTTCCACCCCTCAACAGCAGGGAACCAAAGCTTTCTGACTTTTATCTACACAAGTCTTGATACTTCTTCTGAAAAAGCTTTGTGGGAGTCTCTCTTGACGGTGCCCACTTTGGCCCCTGTACTGAAAGCACTGCTGAACAAGAAAGGAGAAAAAACACTGCCTCCTACGTGTGCTCTGCTATACACAAAAAGATTAGCTAACAAAAAGTGTCAAGCAACTATAGATTATTTGTGTCACAACTGTGTGAAAAATAAATGCATTCCTATTTTGAAAGAGCAGATTTTATTATTTCTTTGTCTTCAATATATAAAGTATCAATGTCCGCAAGACTTACACAACAACCCAAATTAAACAAATTACATAAAGTAGGCTCCAGTAAATGAGAAAAAAGGAAGACAGTAAAAGAAAAAAATCTCTGAAGGTCATCACTTCTCACAGATAAATTAGTTAAACTAAACATTTTTCCCTTTTATTTTTCACCCTAACTATGGGATAACAAACATTTAAGGAAGAATTGATCCTGAGAAAATTTCTTCAAATAACTAGCAAGAAGAAGATAAACTTATCCAGAGAAAGACATGCACAAAAAGCCACAGCATCTTGCTGAGGCTTATATGAAAGAAAACACAAAATAATCTATTTGAAAACAGTTGTCAGATACAGACATTTTCAATTTAAAAATCAAGACAAAGCATTCATACTATAAAGTACTAAGTACCATTTCTTAGGAATCATTCAATAAAAACATTTTATTGACAAAATTTGAAGAAAACTATGGTTTTTTTCACTAACCTGTTTCCAGAATCTGTTTTGCAAAAAGAGGTAAGAAGTTTGTACAAACAGCTCTGTAAGAGTTGGAAAAGAAACAAGCAGTAGAAAAAAAAAGAACTTATACTGTAATAGTCTAAACAGCAATACAAAATAAGTAAAAAAAATTGTAAGTTCACCCGGCAATTTATTTTTATCACAAATACAGGTAGATTCACTTCTGCATTTTCCTACATAATTTTGAAAAAAATTTTTAGCATCATCTGTAAATAGGTACCATCCAACTCCCTATACTGATTCGTAAAGCAAATTCAAAGATATAAGGTACTGCCATAATGCACAGACCATACCTAGCTACAGGAATTAGTTTTAGGTAATTGGAAACATAAAAGCATAGTTTGCATGTCCAACTATTATTAAACATGTAAATAGTTAATTCACAATATAGTTTCATTTTGCATACTTATGTTTGAATTGTTCCTTCAATGTCAGTAAGTGTATATGCAAATTATGTCTGCTGAGTTTATGTACCTGGCTTAGAAAAAGAAAAAAGATCCTATTTATCAGGAATTCCAAATCTGTTATCTGATTGCATTAACTGTTAAAATAAATGTACAGGCCATAATGTTTTTATTTGTGATACAAGGCATTTATAAGCCAAATCTTATGGTCTGATTCATCAGATATCCAGCTGTCATCAGGAAGAATCAATTAAGTTTAAAAATGTTAGGTGTATTGAACTATTTAATCAATTATTTAATCTATTTTAAAAACTTAAGAAAACAGGAATCTGGATAAGTAATCATATTCTGAAGCTCCTAAACCCATTTGAAATTTACTATGGATGAAATAGAATTGTATATAGAATTGTATATAGAATTGTATATAGTATAGAATGAAACTTCATTTCATTCAAGTTTGCATTTCTGTACCTTCATACTACCTTTACAGCAATTATTTAAAAAAATAAAAAAGTGAAACATTTTGAATCCATAAATACTGAAGTCAAAAATGACCTGAATTCATTCCATTTGCATTTCTCTCCCACACCAGACCCACAGCACACAAAAACATCTTGAAATAATTCAAGGAGGAAATTGAAAAAAAAAAATATATAAAAAAAAGTATTTTTCTAATTTTTATTTGCAACCCATGTTTCAAGAGTTTTTACCTTCTTTTTAATGATAAGACAGGTATGAAATCCACAGTCCTAGCTGGAAGCAGCATGTAACAGCCTTCAGCAACAGAAGTCAGATGTCAGACCTATCTAGTTTCCACAGTTGCTAACAGCAGAGATCCACAAAAAGTAAGTGTAGGGGTAGCTTATAATTATACCTTTCCAAAATTCCACCTCAGTCTTCAGCAATGTACAGATCGAGGAATCCTTAGACAAAGAGGATATGCATTCAGGACAATCAGGTAATCAAGGCAGTCAGCATGGCGTTACAAAAGACGGGTCCTGCTTGACTAATCTCATCTCCTCCTACAGTAAGGTGACAAGCTTAGTGGACAAGGGAAAGGCTGTGGATGTTGCCTACCTAGACTTCAGTAAAGCCTATGAGACATTCCCCACAATGTTCTCCAGGAGAAACTGGCTGATCGTGGCTTGGAAGGGTATATGCTTCGCTGGGTAAAAAACTGTCTGCGTGGCCAGGTCCAAAGAGTTGTAGTGAATGGAAAATCGAGTTGGCAGCTGGTTACAAGTAGTGTCCCCAAGGGCTTAGTACTATAGCCAGTTCTTTTTAATATCTTTATCAACGATCTGGACGAGGGGATCAAGTGCACCCTCGGTAAGTTTGCAGACAGCACCAAGTTGGGTGGGAGGGTCAACCTGCTGGAGGGTAGAAAGGCTTTGCAGAGGGACCTGGAGAGGCTGGCTGGCTGGGCCAAGGCCAACGGGATGAGGTTGCACAAGGCCAAGTGCCGTGTCCTGCACTTGGGGGTCACAAGAACCCCATGCAGCGCTAGAGGCTTGGGGCAGAGTGGCTGGAGACCTTCTCACTCTCTACAGCTCCCTGAGAGGAGGTGGTAGACAGGTGGGAGTCAGTCTCTTCTCTCAAGTAAAAAGCAACAGGACAAGAGGAAACAGCCTCAAGTTGCACCAGGGAAGATTTACAGTGTGAATGAGGAAAAATTTATTCACTTAAAAAGTTATCAAACATTGGAACAGGCTGCCCAGGGAAGTGATTTAGTCACTATCCCCAGAGGTATTTAAAAGACGGGTAGATGTGGTGCTAAGGGACATGCTTTTGTGGTGGACTCTGCAGTGTTACATTAATGGTTAGATTCACTGATCTTAAAGGTCCCTTCCAACCCAGACAATTCTATGATTCTGTATTATTCCATTTTGTGGACTTTGACAGATTTTTTTACGCAGGATTTTGAACTTTTGTAGGTCTTTAGTATCTAAAGCATTCCCTAACCAAACATTCCACGACCAATTATACATTGAATGATATATCTCCTTCTGTATGTTTTGAATATTTCACATTTTGGTTTCATCTGACATCTCATATACACACTGGGAATGGTAATCCATTCATATTTACCTTCTGAACACACATGACTTCCAGATCTCTATCATGATCTCCCGCAGTCATCTCCTTTCTAAGCTGAAGACTCCTAGTCTCCTTATAGGAAATCCATTCCATATTTCTGATCCTCATTGCTTTCTATTTCTGGGTCTTCATCACTTTCACTAAATTACTTTTAGTCAGGGAAAAGGGTTACCAACGCTGTAAGCACTACTGAAAATCCAAGTAAACCATGAATTCACACAATGGTGCAATAACATTGTCAAATGTGGGTGTAGAGCATGGCCATCAGAAAGCAGTTTGGCCTAGATCTCAGTTTTTAAGAAGCTAATTTACAAGCACCTAAAAGCTCAGAAGAATACTCACGGCTAATGCAGCCTATAATATTGCTGGAGATACAAATAGCAGGTGGTAGATATGACCTGCTTCCTGATTAAGTACTTTCAAACAGTTTTGCCAGGTCTGTCATTTCTGCCACTATATATTTGTCAAAAAAACTTCCTAACTATATGGCATGTTACTACTGCCTTTACAAATCTCCTCCCAAAAGATGCTCTTACACTATGAATTTCACAACTCCATAAATCAAAACACAAATATTAAATAATATGCTATAATAAACACAATAACACTTTTCACAAGGCACCATTACATGACAATCCTTCATCAAATGCAGAAAAAGGACAAAAGAAACTGTAAGTGAGTCTCTGTAACCTGAGAAATGAAAAGATGTACTTCTCCCGCGTAACACAGGCACACCTGAAGCTGTATTTCTGCACCTGTGATAGGTCCTAGTGACTATCGACCTGCACAGTAAGCATTTCCTCTGTCATAAAAGATATTAATTCAAAGATGCAATGCAATTCCCCTGCCCTTACACCTTGTTCTAAACTGCCATAGACCCAACACCTAGTAGGCAGGGAAGAGTCATCTTGCACATCTTGTCTTTCTGCCGTTATGACTGAAAGTGTGCACACTGAAGTGAAACACGTGACCAAAAGCCCATGTAAGTCACACTGAGCTTCTGTGCTCTGCTACAACGCTCACAGGAGTGGAGAAAGCAGCATCTTCTAGGCTCACATAACCAAGAGCATCCTCACTCCAAACTGATCACAGGCCACTGAAACAGCGTACCATGTAGTGCCAGAGGCAGAACCCTTACAATGAACTCACAGGCTGGTATCTGGGAACCACACGGCTTTCACCCATAATTTTATTATAGACAAAAGAAGCAAGAAGACAGAATCAACATTGTCCTTCTACTGAAGCATGTCATATAATTTCCTGATACAAAAAGTTCAACTAACTGTAAATTATATAGCCCACATCTGTATCTCAATAAATCTAAAAGACATTTCCACAGGGACAACAAAATAACACTGTGAGCTTAGGAAGTTTCACCAATTCAAACATAAGCCATATCTACAACCCCAAAGGTGATAAATTACTTAAGAAAAAGTTTCTCCTCTAGTATTGTCTAATATTATTCCCAATTTTATATATTTTTACTGATCTCAGTTTTGAAATATTTGTCATCATATATTCAAATGTAATATTCTAAATACTTCCATGTGAAGTCAAACTCAAACGTGAAGAGTTTGATTCCTAAAACTTAGGGAGTTTCTTAAACTTTTCTATTTCTATGCCTATATTCATAGCACATTTCCCCAATTTTAATTTTAAAACAAAACTGTCTTTTTTTTTCAAAACAGCTTATGATTATAAACAATTTATCTGCCTCCAAAGCCACAGGTTCATTTACAGCTTTAGTAACTTATAAATTGTGTTTTAAGCAAAGAAATAAATTGTGAAAATGAAACCTGGGCCAGCACAGTAATTTTTGTCCTACAGCATCTATTATGAATAGGAGTAGTTATCTAGGTCTTCTTAGAGAAAGACTACCTACTAATAACTAGCATTTTAATTTTATTAGACAAAACCCATCAGGAAACCATAGGTTTACTGAGATAAATCACAACAGCCTCAGTCAAGTGATTCTGATTCTACATTTTACAGGCAGAAATGCCACAAAGGAACTGCAACACATTTTGTTTGTGAAACTCCCCTATAGACAATGAAGTATCCTGTCATGTTCGAGAACCATACAAGAAGATGTGTTTTGAGTATTAAGTCTTGTAATTTTAACATCTTAAATTTAAAAATCTGACAAGTTTACTAATCTGTTGTTTATATGCATTGCCCTCTGTTTTTAGAGTATCCTAGCCTAAATATACTGTACAGCAAATGTTAGATCTAAAAGAATTAAGGATAAAAATGACTGCTTGCATAAGTCAGTAGGAGGACTACTTATGCAGACTAAGTTAACAACTTACCTGCTATGCTTAAAACTATCATTTTAAACAGATGAAATAAAGTTGGAGCAAAATGCAAGCCTGCAACAGAATGAATTATGATCTACACCACTTAAGAAACTTGAAGTACACCCTAACTCTTCATACACAAAAACTACAGTAGAAGTTTAAAACAGGCTCTGGACTTCCAATCAGCAAATTATTATGAACATCTTCATTATGTCATTTGATTATACAACAATCACTACCTTTCAAGTATGCATTTCTTGAAAATATCTTAATTACAGGTCAGTCTATGACTCTAAATAAAAATCAAGAAAAGACCTCAACACATCACTTGTTCATTTTGAGATGCAAAATATTAAGCCATCAAGTCACCATACAGATTTTTCACAAATTAAGTATTAAAATCTCAACAATCTAGAACATCAGTTTTTGAACTATTCATTTGATCATTCAGAGAACTTGAAAATACCTTGTATTATCAGAATTAAAGTAAAACATGCTCTATTTGAAGTTCCACATATACTAAAAACATGTTTCAAAATATATTAAGTTGGGGTTTTTTAATTTATATTGGGGGGTAGCAGGATAAATATACCATCTTCATAAACCAAATTTGACCAGAACTGACACCACCATATACCCCATTCACATTCTGTTCAGTACTGTGCCGATGAAACACATCCCAGTAAAATACATGTATAAAAAAAACCTGAAAATTTCAAAGTGAATTGAAAAAACTGCAGAACTAAGAAGTAGACCAATCAAAAGAAGTTTAAACTGAGGAAGTCTTAAATCTACTCAAATGTTTTTTAATAAAGTTAGGTGTCACCATATTCTTTTAATGGTTACTGTGTTTGTTCATAATAGCTTAGAAAGATTTTTATCTTGACAATATAATTTTTTCATTTTGATACATTAGTGTCATAATTGTGCATTTTAATGTAGAACTGTTTACCTAATTTGTTTAGAAATCTGGCTGGTACAAAATTCTGTACTCAATACTCATCCATAAGGATTAAAAATTACAGGACTTGAATTTTTTTTTCCATTTATTTTTATTTACCATTGGAAAAAAAAAAAGACCAAATCAGATATTATTTTCATAAATACTGACTACAGGTTTTTCTTTCATATACATTGGCTCTAATTCTGATCCAATGGCTACTTAATCATGCCTCCTTGTTTAGGTAAGGCATACTGTTTCCTAGGTCAGTCCCTACAAAGGAAATTTCTCTTACATGCATTTGTATGTCCACCTAGCTAAAAGAAAACCGTCGGTACCCAGCAGTCAATAACATCAGCACCACTCCAAACCAAAGTTGTCAGTAAGATAAGCATGACTGGCAGTGGGTGAATTTACCCTCAGTTTAAGTACTGAAGAGCAAATCGTGCTAGTGTTTTCCATTGTTCTGTGTTTGGAAGGCACTTTTGTGAAGTAAAACCACAAGCTAGTTATCACAGTTCATGGAAAAATTAGGGTAAAGCCCAAGACAAATTTTAAACTACAGTCATTTCAACATTCTTCATTCATTAAGAATGTAAACAAAAACAAAAAAAAAATGTAGGATGACAAAAAATAGCCTGCCTTAGGCTAGTCTTAAATTTCTTTCTTGTGAAAAGCTATTAGTTTAGTAGCCACCAGGTAACTTCCATTGCTGATGTTGCTAATGTCCCGGAGAAGAGTGCAAAGAATCATAAAAGTGCAGTGTAATAATGTAAAAAAATAAGCTCTTTTTTTAAGTTTGAAGTTTACACTTCAAACTAACAGAAATATTTAAAAAACGCCTGGTATTTTTTTTTCCTAACACAGTTACCGTAACAGAAAAAAAAAAAAAAACCCACAACATTTTCTACAACTTCTCATTTCAGAGTGCCAGTTAAAATCAACTGCAGAAGGCAGACGTCTCATTAGCAGAGGCTATTAGCATGGCATCAAGCCCTGACCCCGGAACTGGCTCCGGACGCGCGGAGCCCCGCAGCCACCGGCGGGCAGATGTGGAATCGGCGCTCCACGGAGAACCTTCGTCTTAGGACGGCTCTCAACTCTTTTTTTAACACTTTGCAACTCCTAACTCCTAGGAACGCCCTAACGGACAGGCGGAGAGGAACGAGGTGTATCGCCCCGGCGGTACTTCCTACGAAAAGGAGGCTGTTAGAAGAGTCCGTCGAGTCCGACCAAAGCCCAACGCGACGCGGGGAGAGGTCAGGCTGCGCCTCCCTCTGCCCGCCCGCTCGTCCCCTCGGAGAGCCCCCCGACACCCTGACCCACAACCGCCGGCCACAAACGGGAACGCCACCCACGTTTCTCCTACACCTGCCGGTTTCGTTTCCTCGCCTCGCTCCACGAGGCCGAATCCCGGCACCGATCCCCCCCCGCCGCCACCCGGGGAGGGGTCCTCGCTCCCCCTCCCGCTGCCGAGCGCCACGGCGGAGGCTCCGCCCCTCGCGCCCGACCCCAACGGCCTGTCCCGCTGCGGGCAGCCCGGCTCGACACAGTTCCTCCTGCCTCGTCGCCGCCACTCCCGGCCCGGCCTTCCCCTGTCCGCCGCCCCACGCCTCCACGCCGCCGCCCTCTGGCCCGGCTCGGCCCGGAGCTCGCCACGCACCTGTCCGGGAGAGGTTTAAGCGTGAGGCCGCAGCCAGAGAAAGACGGAGAGGGGGAACGGCGGCGGCAGCGGCAGCAGCAACAACTCCGCTCCCCTCCCTGCTCCCCTCGGAGCTTTTCCTGCCGCTGTCCGCGGGACGCCTGGCTCCCTGCGCGGATGACAGCTGCCGCCTGCGCATGCGCGCCGCCCGGGCAGGCACGGGGAAGAGTAGAGGCCTGGTGTTGGGGAGGGGGTGTGGAACACGTGACGGGGGAGGGGCGCTGGCGTCACGTGCCAAGAGCGGGCGGTGCCCCTGGTGTTTCCCGGGGAGGGCAGGGTGTGTCACGCGGCAGTCACGTGGGGGTGCCCGTGCCCTCGGGGGGGGGTGGGCGGTGTTAACGGTCGCCGGCGGTGAGGAGGGGCTGGGCTGGGCTGGGCTGGTGGGCTTTACTGTAGTGCGCCTGCCGGGTGGGCCAGGCTGGGGCTGGCAGCCTTGCTACCGGGGAAAGTGGTAGTGTTGGGGGAGCTGGCCGCGGGGGCGGGGGGAGAAGCGTAGGTGCCAGCCTGCCGCTGTTGTCCCAGCCGCCCCTCAGCGATGAACAGAGAAGCTGGCGCCGCCTTCCACCGGCCGCGGCACCCACCGGGGAACACCTGAAGAAAACACAAGCCCCAAACTTACGGGCTAAGTCGGTCCGTTAACCTCAGCGATCCGTAACAGGCAAGTGTCTGGAACGGTGTCAGAGTAAGCCACTGGGTCGACTTAGTTATCCTAGTCCTGTTAACGCTATCAGTTCACTTACCGATCAGAACTGCTGATTAAAGTGATTTTATTTCCTAAACTTCAGTGTTATTAAGCCTCTCAATGTTGTGTGTCAAGCACTTACTTTCTATAATGCCACAATAGCATGTAATTTTGACTGTTCGGGTTGCTGCTAAAATAAATCAGTCCGTTTTTTAACTATCTGATAGATACGGTTTGATTTTTCTTATTCATCTCTGTGTGGCTGTCCATTAAGGTTCTGGTTGTAATGTTCAAGAAAATGAAAAAGGACCAAAAGATAACTAAAGGACACGTAGTTTTTAGATGTGATTCTTCAACCATACCTATTAAAGGAAGTTTTACCATACATTTGAATTTAAGGGCCAAAGACTTTTTTCAGTACTAATGGAACCTGAATACAGGATTTCTTTTTTTTAAAAGAACCTATCTGGGGCTATAATTTTGCTGTCCTTGGACCATTTCATGTTGTTTTGTTATTTGGACACAGTACTGTACATTAAATGATAATAGTACTGTGTATAGTGTATCTTCAGTCCCCAAAAAATCATGCAACAATATCTTTGAATATGCGGCACCACAATTTCCAACAATGTCTAAAATGTGTCATCCTCCTCTGCCTAAGGAAAGAAGTTTTATTTCACTCAATATAGGTAGTAGAAACAGAAGAAGTTGTTTTCTTTCTTCCTCAGGCCTTTGGGGGTATGAAGAAAATGTTTATTTAATGCTTACAGGAAAACAGTGCAGTTGAACGCAGTTTCTCATTTGGTTTCTTCTCTGTTCATTGATTCAATTATAAAGTGTAAAAGATTGATGACTGAGGATTGTTCTTGAACATGATCTGTAAGATTCATGCCGAGGGGAGAAAGTACAGCAGTGGCTCTTGAAAGTGAGTCAGCACCTCTCCTCATCTGGTCTCTTTTTGGGTTACAGGTCTCCCTGAGGCCATTGAGTGCCTGCAGTGTGTGACAGTATTGCCAGAGCACACAGCTCTCCACACCCCTAGATCTGCCCTCCCGAGGGATGGACTGAGGGTGCTCTGAGAACACTAACCCTCATCATGCTACAGCTATGGAAAACTATGCCTTAACATTATTTCTCAAAGCCAGTAGCTTAGCACCTCTGGCTTGCTGAATGGAAGTAACAACACTGGCCTTTTTCAGTATAATTATGTAGCTATGCATGGTCAATAGATGAATATTTTGGCTTTATTAAAGTGCTCCGGCACGGTGCTTTCAGTACTCACTGATGACCTTCTTTACTTTCATGGGTTCATCTCGAAGCACCTGTGAATTTGCTGACATGTGCTAGCTGGCATGAAGAAATGTTTCTTTCTGAGGCTTAAGTCAGCTTTTCTTCACTTTTGTCCTGCTTTTCATGTTCTGGGCTATGCTGCTAGGTCAGTGTTGGCTAGTTACAAAAACCTTGGTCACATGGCTGCAGCCACATGTTGAAAAAACATGTAACCCGTAAGCTCCCTCACCTGTGTTTTAGGCTGCTGATGCAGTATCTAGGCAGCACAAGCTTCTGACCAAAAAGAAGGCTGTATAATAACATAAGTATCTTCTCTTTTTCATGCCCCTTGTCAGAGGCTAGAAGCCACTCTTGTTTGAGGAGATGTCTGTTTATGTCTTCTGTGACACCTTGGGGTCCTTCTTTCAGTGTTGTACCACTCATGGTGAAAACTTACGTAATACCATCTGAATGTCCTGTATTGCTGTTTGTATGTTTGTCTTGTCCTACCTGTGCGTTTCCAAGGAGGCTTCATCTTTCTATGCCATCAAATTAGGTAGAGGCGGACAGCAGTAAGATTACCCTGAAACCTTGTTCTCTTAAGGCTGAACAAACCCAGTTCCCTCTGTTGCTCCTCACATGTCCTATGCTCCAGCCCCTGACAATCTTGTGATCTTTCACTGGACTTAAGGATGTCAATGTCTTTCATACACTGGAAAGCCAAAGCTGGACACAGCACGGTATTTCACACAAGTTGGTGCAGAATATATAATTTTTCATTTTGAATGTTGGTTACTTCCCTATTTTGCAGCAACAGTACTAAGAAATCTCAGAATTTTAAGCTACATGTTTGCTTAACATGAGAGTATCATAGTAAGGTCACTTTTGAGGCAGAAAAGGTTTTCTTGTAGAATTTCAGTGCAATACTTCTTAAAACACGTGAGATGGCAGCATATACCAGAAGCAAAGTGTTGCTAGCCCAAGGCAGAGAAGCTGTTGGCAATGAGACAGATTTTGCCATGCTCCTGATGTTATTGTGTAGATTGTGCAAGTTACTGCAATTTCTGTTATACTGCATTGAGTTAGAAATCAGGACATGAGTGTTGGCTGTTCAAATGTAATCCTGGATGAAACTTTCTGTAGCCTATATGTAGCACTATTAATAGTGCACAATTTAGTGATGTTACATAAAATATGTTGTGCAGGCTACAGAGGATAAATATCTTTTTTTGAACTATGTATCTCTTGTCAATTTTACTTCTTTTGTCATCATGTCCTCATCTTAAAACTGTTGATGTCCATGCATTCCTGTCTTCAGACCCAGAATCCATTTCCTGTCTGCTGCTGAGTCCAGTCCTGGTGTTTGACGATGATGTGATGTAATTGTCATCCTGGGAGTTCAATACTGGTTTTTTATATATTTTAATATGTTCTTATTGATATTATTAGATCTTATTTTATTATTAATATATCATTACAGTTGGTTTAGGGTTTTTTTCAACCTGTTAGTCTCTCTCTATTATTCTATCTCCCTTCTCCTTCCAGGGAGACAACAACTGTCAGTCATTTAATGGCTAGCCCACCCTAAGCTTTGACACAAAGGCCAGACTAGATAATCATAATACAATTGTCGAGAATTCACATTAATTTTATTATATTTATTCTTGATATTTTATATTAAACATAGAGGAAAGTGTATTTTATTTAATATTGATCGCTTCCATGGAAAATTTACCTATCCAGACACTGTTCCTTTCACAGAATCAGAGTCACATGGGGTTGGAAGGGACTTCCAGAGATCATCTAGTCTAACCCCCCTGCCAAAACAGGTCCACCTAGAGCAAGTTGTACAGGAACGTCCATGCAGGTTTTGAACGTCTCCAGAGAAGGAGACTCTACCTCCTGTCTGGGCAGCCTATTCTAGTGCTTTGCCACCCTCAAAGTAAAGAAGTTCCTTCTCATGTTTAGGTGGAACTTCTTATAGTCATGTTTGTGCCCATTTCCTCTTGTCCTGCCCCTGGGCACCACTAAAAAAACATTGGCCCCATGGTCTTAACACCCACCTTTTAAGTATTTCTAAGCATTGATCAGATCCCCCCGCCCCACCCAAGTCCCTCACCCTCTCCTTGTAAGGGAGATGCTCCAGGCCCTTGATCATCTTTGTAGCCCTCTCCAGCAGTTGCTTGTCCTTCTTGAACTGGGGAGCCCAGAGCTGGACACAGCTGTGGCCTCATCAGGGCAGAGTAGAGGGGCAGGATAACCTGCTGGTCTCATTCTTCCTGATGGACCCCAGGATGCCACTGGCCTTCTGGGCCACAGGGGCACATTGGCAGCCAATAGCTTCTTTTCCTCAAAAATTGCCAGCATAAAATAGAGAGACTGTGCCATATTGGTTAAAGGATGCCCATGGGCTCTTCTGGGAAATAGATTTGGAACAGTACATTGCAAGTCTATGAGAGCATCAAGTTTAAGAGGGCCAGGTTTTGGTCTCCCGGCCAGTTCAGCTCAGTTACAGAACAGCCATAAGTTTTCATTAGTATCTAAGAGCAAACGTTAAATAATACTGCGTTAATTGGCATTACTTGATTTTTCTTTGTGTTTTATGAAAAATGTAATGCTTATTTCCACGGTATCAAGATGGTCAAGAATCTTGATTGTAATGTTGTGTGGAAGGGATGAAAAATTAACAATACCTGATCAGGCTACCTTGTCTCCCCTCTGTGTCAGTGAAGTTGTGTTTCTTTCAGTAGAGCGAGTTGTCTGGCCTATTTTTAATAGTGTTCTTGGTGAAATTTTTCACAATATCTGTCCATTTTCTCTGCAGCATCCATGTGACTCCACTGAGCTTTAAGAGTTTTGTATGTGTAAAAGAATCCCAGCATAATGACAAACTGAAGATGAAAAGAATCCTCTTTTAGTGTGTTACTTCTGGGGGTTGTTTACTTATATCTTGTTCACTATTGCCCAGTTTGCTTATTTGGTTCTGTCATTGGATTGCCAGCATGTTCTTTTGGTCTATGCAGAAATTGTATTTTATTTCAGGATGCGGTAGGTGGCAGTCTTTATGTTGTGCTTGTTTTGTCCACAAGCAGTTAACATGTCTTTTCTCACAGACAAAGGAATAATCTTCTTAGACTGCCACAGCAGAGCTCTGTCAATAATCTAACCATAAATTTAACCTCTGTAAACTGTCCACTGGATCCACCCAGACTCTGACAAAACAAGTGGCATTTAACTCTCACTGTCCTTTTTTGGGGTTGTCTGATTTGAGGGCTGAACTGAGAAAAATTAACTGGGTTCCATTATAAAGCCCTGATCCAGAAATGCATTCTATCCTTTTTAACTGAGCGAGTGAATGAGGGAGGTTTTTTTCTTTGTTGCCTTGAAGAGTGTTTCTCTGCCCAAGAAAGGTAATGGAGGAGCTGAGAGGAAATGGTGGAAACTAACTGGGCAAGTACTGACTGCAGGGTACCATGAAAGAGCCGAAAATCTATTTTAGCATGTGCGATTGCTGTAAATTATTTGAAACCACAAAGATAAATTGATTTGGATGAACTATGGTATTTTTTCCAAAAGGAGTGCTGAAATGAACATTTTGGCAACTTTCTCCAACCAAAAAAAAAAAGGCACCTGATTCAGGAAACAGTCTGCAAACTTAGTTCTTTTGAGTTGAGAAAGCCCAAAAGCACAACATAAAGACCTGGACTCCATCACAAGTTGACTAACAAGAAAAAGCAGCCTGAAGGAAAGTGTAGTGCTCTCATGATCATAGATGGAAATTTAGAAAGCTTACTGACTTCACCTGACACTTAACTAAATTTTTAGGTTGTTTTTTCTATCCATAAAACAATGAAGAATAGCATTTGCTGTATTGGAATTTAAGTACTGGTTTAAAGTAGTAAAGTTTCTGATGTGCAGAGTATTAATCTCATTGTGGTATATTTTGACTTTATTAAAAATGCAGAAAGTGACTTTGTTAAATGGAAAAGAATAAAATCAGTCAATGAATAAATACTAGTTGCAGGCTGATACATATGATTTACAAGTTATGAAGAGAAACACATCCAGTAAGAGGGTACATTGTGAATTCTGTTTTTTAAAAAGTATATAACAATCGTGAACAAATCTGTTTCTGGTCTTTCTGTTCTCCAAGCATTTTAAAAATTTAGCTTTTTATGTCAACTGCTTTTTATTATGCTATTTCTGTAAACCCTTTCCGTATCTGATTTTCAATCACATTACTCTTCCTTCCCGTGTAAACTCCCAATTCTGGTAAGAGCTTTTGAACTCTTGTGTGCCAATTTAGTACTGGAATAGAAGAGGTTTCTGCAATGACACTCAGCTGGGAATGGAGGGTGTACTCGGGGGTTTTTTTGTTGTTTTCCTGGCCATCATGCAGTGGTGGAAAATACATACTAATCTGCTGGATGTTGACACAACATGTATCAACATATAATATTTCTAAAGAGCAAGTTCTTTATTTTTATTCTGCCTCTTTTTTCAGACATGAAGCGACCTTTCAAACATCTCTTCAGGGTAATGATGACATTTTAAGAGACAGTAGTCCAAGGTTTTTAACTTGAATGATATCAGTAACAGCTCCAATCCAGGGGTTATCCAAGGAAAGATAATAAAGTGTCAGAAGTTCCACAAAACTGAAAGTCTTTCATCAGCTTAATTCTCTTGCCCTTCTGCTTTTTCAGTCAAATGTGCAAATTGTGACAGGGTACTAGTTCATAGAATCATAGAATTATAGAATGGGTTGATTCTCTAAGGAAGGGACCTTAGAGATCATTGAGTTCCAATCCCCCTGCCATGGGCAGGGACACCTCCCATTAGAGCAGGTTGCTCAAAGCCCCATCCAGCCTGGCCTTGAACACCTCCAGGGATGGGGCATCCACGACTTCCCTGGGCAACCTGTTCCAGTGCCTCACCACCCTCACTGTAAAGAATTTCTTCCTAATATCTAATCTAAATCTCCCCTCTTACAATTTAAAACCATTGCCCCTTATCGTGTCACTACACTTCCTCATAAAAAGTCCCTCTCCAGCTCTCCTATAGGCTCCCTTCAGATATTGAAAGGCCATTATAAGGTCTCTTCAGAGCCTTGTCTTCTCCAGGCTGAACAACCCCAGCTCTCTCAACCTGTCCTCATAGAGGAGGTGCTCCATTCTTCTGATCATCTTCATGGCCCTCTGCTGGACCCGCTCCAACAGATCCATGTCCTTCCTGTGTTGAGGACTCCAGAGTTGGACACAGTACTCCAGGTGGGGTCTCACCAGAGCAGAGTAGAGGGGCAGAATCACCTCCCGTGATCTGCTGGCCACAATTCTTTTGATGCAGCCCAGGACACAGTTGGCTCTCTGGGCTGCCAGTGCATATTGTCAGCTTATGTTAAGCTTCTCAACCATAAGCACCCTCAAGTCCTTCTCCTCAGGGTTGCTTTCTAGCCATTCTCTGCCCAACCTGTATTTGTGCCTGGAATTGTACTTGGCTTGGTTAAACTTCATGCGGTTTGCACGAGCCCACCTCTCAAGCCTCTTCAGGTCCCTCTGGATAGCATCCTTTCCATCCAGTGTGCCAACCACACCACCGAGTTTGGTGTCATCAGCAAATTTGCTGAGGGTGCACTCCACCCCACTGTCCACTCCCCCACAAAGATGTTGAACAGCACTGGTCCCAGTACAGACCCCTGAGGAACACCACTCATCACTGGCTGCCAATTGGACATTGAGGCATTTACCACAACCCTTTGAGTGCAGCCATCCAGCCAGTTCCTTATCCACTGAGCAGTTCAGCCATAGAATCCATGACTTTCCAATTTTGAGACCAGGATGTGTCGAACGCTTTGCACAAGTCCAGATAGATGGTATCAGTTACTCTGCCCTTGTCCACCAAGTGTGTGGCAGTATCATAAAAGGCCACCAAGTTTGTCAGGCACAATTTGCCCTTGGTAAAGTCATGTTGGCTGTCTCCAATCACCTCCTTATTTTTCATGTGCCTTAGCAGAGATTCCAGGAGGATCAGTTGAGTTCTAAATTCCCATTTGCTGCTCAGTGAGATGTAGTCAAAGCAGAAGGTAGTCCTTCTGTTATGGATATAAATAAAAATCCCAGGAAAATGTTGTCTTACTTCTGGAATTGCCCTCTGAGCAGAGGTTTTGAAAAGAGGAAGTACTAAGTCAAATATCCAGGCATTTTCTCTGCACCATCCATGTGACTTCAGCCTGGAGAAGAGGAGGCTCTGGAAAGACCTAGTGGCAGCCTTCCAGTACCTGAAGGGGGTCTACAGGAAGGCTGGAGACAATCTGTTCACAAAGGCTGGCAATGACAGAACAAGGACTAATGGGTATAAACTGGAGAAGAGCACATTTAGATTAGACTTTAGGAAAAAGTTCTTTCCTATGAGGGTGGTGGAGCACTGGAAGAGGTTGCTGAGGGAGGTGGTTGAGGCCCCTTCCCTAGAGACATTCAAGGTGAGGCTCGACGAGGCCCTGAGTAACCTGGTCTAGTTGGAGGTGTCCCTGTGACTAGATGGCCTTTGAAGGTCCCTTCCAGCCTAGATGATTCTATGATTCTATGACTTCACTAAGCCCTGAGAGTTTTATATGCATAAAAGACTATCCCATAAAAGACTATAGGATAAGGACAATGTAAAAATGAATGTTCAAACAAGAAGTAAGAAGGGGGGGGGGAGGGGGGCGTTAGGTTTGGGACAAGCCCATTTTATTGGGGCTTGCACAGCTGCCATAGCTTCTAATTTTTTTAACTGGATCAAAATCTGAGGACATCATAGAATTAATTATAGGACCAGAATCTCAAATTAAAATTTCAGTTAAAATGAGTAAGCCAGCCGGCTATGCTGGTTTTTGATAATGCACACTGCTAAATTAGTGTTGCTGTGCTCATACCTTTTATTTGATTTTTAAAAGAAGCAAATTCATCGCTTCATCTCAGAGCCTATTGCTACAAGCAATGTTCTTTTCCAGCCAAGGCCCAGCTAACATGCCTTTTGTTCTTTCTTCTTTGTGTCCCTTTTATCACTTCAGTGTGTTCTTCCATGTGTTGCAAAGTACAGATGGCGAAATGCTTTAAGTCACACAATGTTGTCTGTTAATTCTTTTGTGACCTGTGACACCAGCTAATCCCCGTTTTTAAATTTCTGATGTTCTGTGTTCTGTGCAATCACTTTCTTTTGGTTTAATCATTATGCCTGAATATAAAGAGCTCTTCTTAACAGCTAAAAGTCAAAGGTGTTGAGCCAAATTGTTCTTCCACAAAACATCCATGCAATTAATTGGCTTCACTCATACTAAAAAAAATGGAAAAGAAAAAATTACCCACCTTTTTACACAGTGATTAAGTCTTCACAAATATGAGAAACAAAGCTACATCAGATGCCTACAGCACAGACGAGTGCATGCTTCAAATAGATGCTCAAATGCACTTGACAGGATATTTTAGTATAATGAAAAAGGAGAAGGGAATGGTGAGTGATAGAGAAGCAAACAATGTGAGTAGGGATGGCAGATGTAGGAAATAGTATATGGTATTGCAGTAAACATCCTAAAGTATTCTCGGCCCCAGACTATCAGTATGAAGACTATTAACCTGTGGGAAGAAGATGAGGAGGGAACTGCGCACCTAAATTTATTGTGGCACTGCTGAAGTCATCAGGTTAAAATATTATGGTAAGAATGCTAAGACACACATGCAGGCTGCACCCAAAAACTCTGCTTTCCAAAATCTAGCTTGGTAACGCCATGTGACATTCTATGCATTTCAAAGACATGACCAAACAGAAGCAGAAGCTTCATAGTGTAAAGTGTCATCTTTTGCTATCTGCTTATAAATGTGGTGATCAGTGAGTGGCATTTTTGTTGAATACAGGGTGTTTCTCCTAATACAATTTAGGTCAATCCAACAGTGTGCTTCTACCAAGATGAGGTCACATCACTTGTCTTGCATCAGCTCTGGAGCTTACTAGACCCTCCATTTGAGGAGACTCAGCTTATTAATCAAGTAATTAAAAAAATAATAATAATTTTCTGATAGAGTAGGAGGCTGAATCAGTACATAGAAAGGGCCTTTTGGAGCAGAGATGTCACAAAAGCACTAGGCAGCTGGTATGGACAGAAAAGTATGTGAGATGTCTCATTTTCAATTGTGATCAGTGCAATCCATCAGTAATTATGTGGTTCTCATTGTCCAGTGGTTCTCATTGCACATCCTCTTATTAGTCTAACTTTTCATCTTTTTTGTCTCTTGAACTCTTTTTGCAAAGTTTAAAAATAAATTTTAAAATAGCATTTCTCTGAATCATTTCTCTTCAAATTAGAGGAGTTAAACTGCCTGAACAATATAGGCGATACTGTTAAGAAATCTGATTAATGAAAAGAGTCTCACATCCTACAACCACAACTGGATAAAAGGAAGTTAAGTCCTTTCATACTTGTAAGCTGTGCTTCTCCGCTTTCCAGTTTAAAAGGCACACTGGGAATTCCTACATTCTTTAGGAAAAGTACTGCTAACAGTATCCATCTGTAGATGGAAATACCTTTTTTCTCTTCCTTTTTTGGTGTTCTTGCTAAGAGAGATGTCACATGAATACACATCCAATTTATTCAGAAATTATGAGCTGCTGTGAGCTTCCCATCTTCCCTAACATCCTTCAACTCCAGCATTCTTAGCCTCTCTGTCAAGTTGCTGTAAACACTCCTATGCTGTAACAGATTACTGTACCCTGCACCATTGCTGCTTATTTGCAGTTGCATCCACACAAAGAACTTGGTAAGCCAGGGGAAAAAAAAAATCAAAAAAAGGAAGACAAGCTTACAAACAGATGGGACACTGACAAGGCACTTGTAAGATTGAGTATACCTTGTAAAATCACATGAGACTTAATCAAATTATTACAATGTGTTGGCATGAACCTGCCTTATATATTTCTCTTCCTTTTGGAGTAGGAGGAACGTGGCCAAAAAAAAAATAAATCTCGAATGACTGTTACTGTTTTCATATATTTTGTAAGTGTTTTCAGGTTAATAATTTACAGATGGTTTTACAAAGAATGAAACCCAAGTGATTGGGGACCTGACTGTGGCAAAATAAAGACTCGTATACAATAAAGTTTACTTTCTCTGCTCCAGCCAAAATTATTGAAAGAGGCATTTTAGGTTACCACGCTATAGGAGTTTTTCAGTAAATGGAAATCCTAAGAGATGAGGATTCTTTTCCTAAGACACGAAGAGATGGAAAAAAGGAGAAGTAAAGTTTCCTGTTTTTTAACAAAAGTGAGGTATGCAGTGCTAGAAATAAGACTATTCATGTCTTATCAAAAAATAACATACAGTTAACTTCAAAAAAAATCATAATATTGAATTATTCATCGGTAAAATATTATGGTACAGTAAGAACATTAACACTAGTTTTCCAAAATAATAGAGTGCTAGTGAAATCTAATACGACAAGTAGCAGAAGAAGATAGTAAGAAGAAAATGATAGTAATCATAACTAGACTTACTAGGTGTTGCTTATTATATGAGGGTTTTAATGAAAGATTATAGTTATTTCTGTCGGAACCCATTCATGCCTATGGGTTTGAAGAAAAGAAAGTGACTTAATCAGCGCCATTACTTTGATACCCAGAATTAGAATATAAAAATGGGAGTTACTAAATAGTTTGCATATAAAGACATATAAAAACAGAAAATGAAATTAAAATAAAGAGTACACTATGGTGCTTAGTGAGGTCTCAAAGTGGTGTTTCTACCTATGAGAAGGAAGAAAGAATATGAATTGTGAATAAGCAAAGGAAATAACAGAGCAAGGGGAATGCTGCTCTAAAAGAAAACTGAGGAAAACAAAAGAGAAATGGGGACAGCAATGAACCAAGAAACCAGAAGAAGAAGAAAAAGGACAGATCTAAAGGAAAAAATTAAAGAACTAAAACAAGGAGATATATATATTATAATTTGTAGAAGATAGAATCTCTGAAATGCACTAATACATTATTTTTTTCCCCTCCAAGGCAAGTTTTTGAAATAATCTGATTTCTAGGATTCTGCCTGCTGCCTGCCATGGGGTGTAGCTGCTGGTTGCAAGCCTGAACAGAGTTTGGAGGACAGAGCACTGATCTCCTATTCCCAAACAAAAGCAGTAATTATAGGAAAATACAGCAATACAGCAAGTAAATTTCTTCCATTTGGCAGAGTTTATGCCAGAAGGAAGAAAGATTTGAAAATTTTTTTCAGTGTCCTTCCTGTTGTCCTAGGTAGAAATTTACATATATTAAATCCCTTTCTTGCCTACCTGCCTACTTGATTTCTTCACCTCTTCCCAGTATCTGCTGGGAATATCTGTATGGCAAACAACAAACTTCGAAGTATGATCAAGTCCATTTCATAGGTACATTTGACTTACCAAAATTTAGGATCACTGGTAGAACAAAATGCCACCCTTAAGAAAAAATTGAAGATTTGATCTCGCATACTTAGACAATACAACTATATAGTCTGGTAGCAATCTTTCTTCAGCTGTGAGAAGCTGGAAATACTTTTGTTTTATTGGGCTCTAGGACCAACCCTTGGGCTGCTTAACTGATCTGGAAGACTAAAGAGAGACAGGACAATGTAACAATGTCCACTACAGAATAATATAAAGGTATAAAAGCATGGGAAACAAGTTGCACGCGGCACATAAGACCATCATGTGAAGGGAGATACTTAGCTGCTTACTTTTCTTTTGTGGGGAAAAAAACAGTATGCTGGTAATTATCTATGAGAAGAAAAATATTCTATTCCATATAAAGTAAAAAGCAGTGGTATTGTGTACTGTACTTTAATTAATAAGGGAGTGAAATGATGATTAAAATAGAATATGAGTTACTGGAAAAAATGTATGAGCTATGGAAGATAGGATGGTAATGATTTCATTTTCAGATCTTTTTGTGGTAGTAGAGAGATATAAGAAAGGCACTTCACTAATAAATAGAAATATTTGTATCCCGTACTAACTACCAATTCCGTATCTATATAACTGAAAATTAGGGTCATTCAACAGTCCTGGATAAACCAAAAGTACAAAATATTGGCCACATTTCAGAACAAATTTGACCAAGTTTGAAAGACAGCATTAAAATAGTGCTTTTCATTGGTTTTAGTTCTAAAAACAGCTATGAAACAACTGCTTCTCATACTGTTTATCGTTATTTTTAAAACTGGCATCATATCCATTACAGCTCTGTGAACTATTTGTATGTATCTCTAAATCAATGCAAAGTGACGTTCAAATTTAACATTCTGTTCTTTCACAAGACCCAGCACACTCCAGTAGTATTTACTTACCAGGAAAGCTGGCAGATTCTCTCCCACCACGAGCCCTCCCCTGCTCCATCCCAATGGCCTTTCTATGGCCCTTTAGCTCCCTGAAGCCCTCTAAAACTGGCAAAGAGGAGCAGTGAGATATATTGGAAGGCAAGGATCATGAAGTATAAAGGAAGTAGTTCACAAACCAACAGCATTCTGCTTCTAAATCTGCATCAAAACAAGTTCAACACGGTCTATGGGGCAGAGGAGCATGTAGTAAAATACAACCAGATCATGGTGGGGGAAAGGGATGGGACTGAAGACACAGACTTAGGGGGATGTGGATGGGGACAGACACAAGGGAAGTTAGATTTTACATTAACTTTTTAATTCTTGCTAGAATTTTGCATTAAGTTCTCTGTTAAGTACAATCATATGATTGACAGTATGTTGGACTCAATTGGGTCTTTCTTAGGTAAACAGATAATGAAGAATCCCATTCATATGAACTGTAAAATGAAATACCAGTTTTACATAATTTACTAGTGAATAATTTCTTTCATATTTTATAAGGCAGCAAATAAATTTATGCAATGGGCCTAAGGTAGCCACAGGGAGAATTTTAAGATGTTTTGTGTTCTTATCAGGAGTATATCTGCATTACTTCTGAACAGGACTAAAACCTCAGACAAGTAAAATCATATTAGAAGGAAACAGAATCCTTAAAACTGCTATTCTTAGATTTTTTTAGTTAAACACACTGTTGAGAATTCTTCATTTTTCTCTGGACAACAGTCTATTTTCTTGATCATTGGATTGTTGTGTTCATATATTTTACCATTCATATATGTCTTCTATATATTGATCTATAGATTAATAACTCTTGCTTTGCAGATCATTATATTGCTTTAAATAGTCTTAGCTCCCTGCAATTATTTCAGGTCTCTTCAGCTATCGTCCACTTAATTTCTTCTATTATTTTCTGCTTAGTAATTGCTGAAATTTTCAGGCTAGTTTATAAACAAAAGTTTTTAGAGAAATATGGCATGTATTACTTGCTATTGGTCAGAAATTTTAAATGGCAGATAATAATTTTTCAGGTTCTGCTATCTTCCTTTTAATAATGGGTGACCTGAGCTTAATTCTTTGGTTTTCTCATGTATGACTAAAGGAGTTAATGCAATAAGGTAAGACCAGGGAGGCAGAAAGAATCTATTTTTTGTGTTTCATTGCTGCTATTGCATTTTATTACTTTAAGAGCTTCTGAGTACTAAGTCCGATTTAACAGTACATATTGCTTACCTTGATTAAAAATTGCTTAGGCAAGAAGGTACAGAATGTATTAGCCAATGCTCCTTGCCCAGTGTTGTCCCTATGAATGAGCCTAGACTGTTTCTCTGAAAAGGTACTTTTCTGTCTTTTAATCGTCGAGTTGATGTTGATCAGAAGAGGGCAAGTGTTCTGTTAAAGCAATAAGGAGGATCATGTGGTTTTTTGTTTCTGGAAGCTCCTTGTGCTTAGAAGGTTACTGTGGTGGCACATTGTTTTAAAAAGCAATTGTTATTCAGATGATGAAGCGCGATTGTGCTCTTTCCCTCTGCAAAATTTTCAGAGAAGCTGTTTCTGGTTTATGTTAACCTTGATCAAGTGAAAAATTGAGGTGCGTTGATCCTTTTATTTCAGCTTTTTAGAAAGATTGCCAAAGACAGAGTTGCATAATGCCATTTTGCAACTGGTAAACGTAAGCACAGAGAAGAAACATTTTAAATATTTGCACTTAGGCAGGCTAATGTATTAGCACTGTTAGAAGATGGTGATTTCTAACATTCTCAACACTACAGTAATAAATTCACAAACTGCTCTTAATTAACTCAGTGTCCACTGGAAAATCAAGATACATATTTCAGATTAGTCCTTGGGTAACAGGTATAGTGTTCGATAAAAGCAGGTGTAATATGAAACTATATAGTTTTCAGATGCTACTTCTGTGGAAATTCTAACTTCCTTGTGTTTCTGTTCATTGCTATTAGTTAACATTTTGCCTTGTCGTTCTTTGAGGGAATGTCTGTAATGAGAAAATTTATGAGATAATGGATCCATTCTATGTCATTAAGTTAAAATACAGCGAAGGAATTATTGGTGGCATCTGAGATTTCTTAGCTTCCCCCATCATTCTGTGTTGCCATGCTGTTCCATGTGATTTTGGATACATGGATTATGACATATCTGCTGTACTTTACATCCAAATAAAGTGAAACACTGGAAGTCATGAAATGAAGATTAAGGTTTTCCTTTGCAGGTTTAATCTAGTCTCTAGATATTGCATTAGAATATATTATTAGGTTATTGAAAGTCACTGTTGTCTCCCTGGGGCACATGCCTTATTTAGCAAATAGGTAGTTATTTGATTATTTTTTTATTATTATTTTTCCTCAGTTACTATTATTCCTAACTCCCCTCAGCTTTTTTCTCTTATTCTTCACCAATTGCTCAGTCCTGTCTCCTTCTCTACTCTCACCAGTTGCTTATTCCATCACTCTCCTTCCACTTAAATCACACAAGCAGTGACTGGCATTTCCTGTTGACTGTGGTCTGTAAAGAAGATATCCCAAGCTGCATATTTCATCTTGTAGCTTCACTCTGCCTTTCCTGTTGCTCCCTGAAGTCAGAGCATTGTTCCTTCCCTGCCTGAGTCAGGAATTTTCCTCACCATACTGCACAAAATAACGAATTTCTGAATTAGTTGAGAGTCATTATCATGTTGAAGAGTCTCCTGTTAGCAGGTAAAGTATGTTAATGCAGCACTGAGCCAACATTATTGCATGGCTCTTTGGCCAGAGCTGCAGAACCATGGCTGTTCCAATCACGTGCAATCCCTGTAAGATTCAGAGAGCATAAGTGAATGCTAAGTCATGGTCAGATCGTGCCATCCCAAGGTAAAACATGCTGACTGTAGCTGCATTGTTTACAACAGGTATGGCTGAGTCCTAAGAAGCCTCTGGAAAGTGCATGAGATCCATTTGAAGTCACATATTTTAGCCATGCTTGCTAGTTTTACTTTCCTTTTTTTTTGTTTTTTAACAGAAGCAGCAAAAAAAATCTAATACCAGAACTAGGCCATTGCAACATTTCAAGCTTTTTCTAAGTTATATGTTAACTAAGTCATTATGTAACATTAAAGTATTTATTCAGTTTTGATTTTGGAGCCAGATTCTTCAGTGCTAACTCAGTCTTGGTCTATGTTTCACAGCTTACATAGCTGTGTTCATTAGGACTTTGTGAAATGTCAGATACTCTAATCAACCCCAAATGTACTCCAAGAAGATAGCTGCTGGTTAGTTACCAGAAGAACCAGTACCATTTCATTCACTCCATTATCCTGGTAGTGCAGTCCTGTTTCCTACTTTGTACTGACTGTGATATTAATCTTCTGTGATCCTATAGCAGTCCAGCTAAATTTATTCAGGCAAAATAAGCATTCCCCTTTTTTAGCCTGGACTTGGTATAATGAAATCTTAGATTGATTCAATCAGAAAATTAAACTTCATCTGCATTTATGAGGGCTAATCTTTGTATATGTAAGTATAGTCATACTAAGATCAAACCAAATGCCATAACTGATTATAGGCCACCTACCACCTGTCTGTTTTGATGGAATTGCTTATTTCATTTGCAGAATGAAAAAAGGTTGAAAAAATCTCTTAAAATCATAAAACATTACAGCATCACAGTCAAAGCAGATGAGGACTCAGAAACACCACTAGAAGCTTTGCAGTGTAAGGAACTGCAGGTTTCCTGCTTCACAAATCATCTGCTTTGAGCTGCAAAGGGGAAACAGGTATGCCCTTATTCAAGTTTCAGTAATATATAAAGAGGACTTCATAAACCTTTACCTCAAACAGAGAAGAGGAAAATGGATTTGTGGTTTATTTGCTTTTGCTAATGGATCTTGATCAACTCTGGAAACGACAAAAACACTGAAAGATGAGAACTGAAAATACAGACAGCTAGAATCTGAGATCCTTTTTTTCAAAAGAAAAGTTACATTTTTGCTGAAGCTGTCATCTCAGCAGTTTGTATTGGTGTACTATCTGAAGAATGATCAAAGGTTATAATTCCTTTTCTAAAGTAAAAATAACAAAATAAACTCCCATGCATATGCAAAAGTGAGTCTTTTGAAAAATAACCTTTTAGGTTTCACAAATTTTCAACATCTGCGTACTCTGTTGCATAATGCCTGTAACTTCTAGATAAGAATAAGAGAGGACAGATGTTTATTTCCCAAAGAATATCTCGGTAGCTTGTCGTCATGATACACCTGTTGGGGTCAGCAGTATACAGTTCCCTCTGTGCCAGAGAGAACTTTTTTATTGCCTAATAAAACTAGGTTGGGTAAGAGAAAATCTTGCAATGCAATATCTATTACATAGGTTTTCCTATGTAGATAACATCTACTGATATAAATGATTTGAATAGGCAATGCTCTAATCATATAGTCATATTGAGTATTTAAAAGCCAATGGACACAACTAACGTGATAAGAGGTTTAATGTATCCAGTATTAAGTAACTGAATTTGGATTCAAGGTCTATCAAGCTTACCTTTGAACCAAGTTAAAAAACGAGCAAGAGAGAAAATGAAAGGCTAGAAAATCACACACTCAGCAGCAAATAATTCTGACTTTGTAGGAAATACAGTGTAGATCCTCCTGGCCTTCCCCTTTGGAAGGTTTGCAGAGAACAGTGATAGGTGTTTTTAAGGCTTGACAGTAGATTTTAACAAACACTTCAGCTAGAAATGGCAGTGATAACAAGGAAAACGAAAACCCCACATATTTAATTGCAATGATAGAGTTTTCAGGAAGGAGGGGTGTTTGTTTACCATGGAGAAGTGGCAGTAGCTGCCCTGCTTGGCCATGTGTCACAGTGATGTCTGGCAGTTCAGTTAGTCACAGCATGAGGGAGCAAGGTGGCGGATGGAGAACAAACCAGTGATGTCTGGAGTTAACTCACTTTCTCTCCTCTGTGGACATCCCCAACTACAAACATAAAAGGAGGTGGCACAGGTAAAAGGTTTAATTTGTGTTGAAGGGTTGAGAGACCTTTTTTTTTGACAGATGACTGGAACCATTCAGGAGTTTTTAAAATATTTTAAAGGCCAGTGGGCAAAGGCAGCCTAGAGTCCCTACCTGGGGGACTAGCTGTTTCAGCTATTACAGGAGAAAGTCAGGACCCCAAGTGTAGCTGTAGGACCCACTGGTCCTGGCCAGTCTCACAGAGGGCACCCACTGTAGTAAGATCCATGGTCATATGAGTCTTCATCTCATCTCTGCCCCAGGCAGTCAGCTGGTCTGCAGACTATTCTGGCTCTGCTGTCTGGATGCATCTCAAACCTAACACAGTAGCTAGCTTGTCTCCTTGGATGTCCACTGTTCACTAGCCCTGTCTGCTGAATGGCCTTCAAATTCAAGTGGAAACCTTGTCTCTATCCCTATGTCTGGTCTCATCTCCTTTTGCTCCTGCCTGGATGGACCCTGGACCTGGCTCATCACTGGCCTGGGACTCTCAATGGATCCCACTACCAACACCCAGTCCACCCTGCTACAACCAGACACTGTGGGACCATGTCCTGACAGGGACAACCCTGCCTGAAGTTACCCCTAACTCTTGGAATACTTGTTCTGAGGCTGTTGTTCCCTGAACAGAGAAACCACAAAACAATACCTTGTACTTTAAAAACCTTGACACTTGCCTTCTTCAGCCATTTGCCCACACAAGAAATAGGATTGGAAGGACTTTTCTCCAAGGTTAATATTCAAGGATACTTAGGTGTTCCTATCTTCCACATGTCTTTTCTTCTAAAGTTTTAGGGGTTTTCTTAACTTTTTTCTTTCTCCTTTCTTTTCTTTCTTCACAGCCCTGTACCTCCTTCTCAGACCTCTCAATGTCATTCTCCCTTGTTAATATGATTATACTAGGAATTTATTTGATAATAAAAAGGAACCCATATGTGAATATTTAAACATCAACAGATAAGGTAGTAGATTATATATCCATCTGCATCTGTAAATGTATATCCAAGAAATATACAGAGCCTAAATAGTTACTTGCTACATTCATTTTGAAAATAAATTTAATTCTCCACAAACTGTTGTACTAATATTTAATTATTATTCCTTTGGGTTATGAAATTACTTTGAAATATAGGATACAGAGTTGTAGAATACTTTGTCTTCTGTATTGACTTAGCAGATGTGGAACATAGAAGATTTGTTAAGGATTATATTTTCAACACCACAACGAAAATTAAAGGTGCATCCTTTAGATGCTGAAGGTATGAATGTGAAGGCCCAGTCCTGTTCAATATATTAATCATCAACCTGGATGAGGGGTCAGAGTGTATCCTCAGCAAGTTGGCTGATGATACCAAACTGGAAGGGCTGGCCAACACTCCAGAAGGCTGTGCCACCATCCAGTGTGACCTGAACAGGCTGGAGAGCTGGGCAGAGAAGAACCTAATGAGGTTCAACAAGGGCAAATGTGAGGTCCTGCACCTGGGGAGGAAGAACCCCAGGCACCAATACAGGTTAGGGATTGATCTTCTGGGAAGCATTACTGAGGAGAAGGATCTGGGAGTCCTAGTGGATAGCAAACTTTCCATGCGCCAGCAATGTGCCCTTGTTGCCAAGAGGGCCAATGGAATCCTGGGCTGCATAGGGAGAAGTGTGGCCAGTAGGTCAAGGGAGGTCATTCTTCCCCTCTACTCTGCACTGGTGAGGCCACAACTGGAATACTGCATCCAGTTCTGTGCTCCC
>BJBW01005433.1:0-56470 GCA_004320125.1 Scolopax mira
CTTCTCTGGACCTGCTCCAGCACCTCAATGTCTTTCTTTGGGTAGGGGGCCCAAAACTGAACACAGTCCTCAAGGTGGAGTCTCACCAGAGCCGAGTACAGGGGGACGATCACCTCTTGGGTGCTACTCACCACACTGGACGCAGTGGGACGCATTAGGACGGTATACAAAGAGAAAGTTCTCATTCTTAAAATTTAGCTACCATAGATACCCATTTATCACCCCAATTTCTTTCAGACACAGCTAAAGATACACAAATAACCAGTGTCTTCCTTTTAAAGAGTCTATGTTTATTCCAACAATTATGCAGGACTGAAATGAAGATTCTTATGAGGTCCAGAACGCATGCTACACAGCAGCTTCTTCAGGCAGCTAGTGTACCACACACTTGCTCTAATACCAGTAGATTTGGGTTGTTGTCCTTCAGCACCTTCATCATAGCGATTCCTCTGAACAGACAACTTCACAACACGGTATCTTGCAACTATTGCCTACAATCAAGTCAATACAATTCCTATGTCTTAGTTAAAGCCTCTCCCTCACACTTCCTCCTGTAAGTTGAAGGCTTATTTACAACCCTTTGCTCTGTACATAGATCTATCACAAGCCCGCATGACTTGAAGGAGGAACATAACATACCCTGTTTACTTAGCACTCAAATATAACACAAAACTGTTCGGTATACAGAAAAAAGTGAAATTGTTTTTCTTGTTTGGAACAGCTGAATAAAAAAAGTAAAATTATAGTAATGGTATCCACTCTGCAAGTACTTGAAGGAGCAAGATGATCAGCATCCTGTCTGCAATTAAGTAACATCTATCTGGAGAGGTTAAATGTACCATTAACCTTTTAAACAAGCCAGAACAGACTGGTTCAAATCTGAAGCAATCAATTGGATGAGACTGGTCTTGATCCATGGAAAAAACGTTTATGAAAACCAATAATGTACAATGGAGCTTGGGGGGGGGGGGGGGGGGGGGGGGAAGAAAAAAAAAAAGACTACGTAGTTTCATTCTGGCTCTCAGAGAAAGGAAGGCACTGAAGACACTGTTACCAAAGACCCTGTAGCTCTGCCAAACTACTTTGCTGGTTTGCTACAGGTGCTCAGAGTGCACACAGAAGTAATGCTGAAGAAAGCACTTTCCCCAAGTACCTGAAAATCTAGCAAAACTTGGTTATACAAGGTCCGCCTTCAAAGCTCAAGAGAGTTCTCTTATTACTCCACACACTATCAATTTGGGATCATTTCCTCTCCTTTCTGCTCATAGATACTCCTTAAAATACTTTAGGAATGGCAATCAATTATTACCCTCCAAGTATAGTTGTTTCCTTACTAATAAACAGAAACAGAAAACTGTAAGAACTGTATCTCTACAAATTAACAGATGCATTTGGATCACAGAATTCACAGGGTTATGATTATTAAGAATTCAGATGGCTAGTGTCACTCTAACAAGTGCAGAAATAAGGCCTGAATTTTAGTGGAATAGTAAAAGGCATAATTTTTTTAACCTGTGTTTTTAAAAATCAATTTGTTTGAAAAAAGAAACAAAACCAAAGCGAGCACAAAATGACAAAACCTGCACCTTTAATCTTAGCCAAAATTCCAAAAGTAATAGATTACTCAGTCCAGGACTACGGTATAGATGCCATTTTGCTATTCCCCTTCACCCTTTTCCATGAAGAAGATAGTGCTATTGCTGTTAATAGTTTTGATTTTAAGAAATAGATAGCCTTGCTTAGCGCCAGTCAGTGCTGGGTAATAACTGATGGTGATTTCATCCAGTGTTCGGTCAAAGATGCATAGTTCATTTTATGTTGTATTTTTAGACACTCTCCTAATTTATGTATTTTAAAACAAAAGTGACTTCTGTTTTAGCTATAGACTTGAAGTATATTAAAAAGAAGCATGGAGACAAACATTCGTCTTTGGTTTTCCTCAGGGAACATTTACCGTAATTATATCTTAAACAAAAAAAGTTTTTAAGGAGTCTAAGCCTTGCAATACTCAGCTTGCAAGTCTTCTCATCACATACTTGAAATTACAACTCCTTTATAGAAAAGCCAGTTCCAGTTTGTCAGAACAGAAACGTTAATTAGAGCTTCAAAATACATGTTTGTGTCTCAGATAAAAAAAACACTGATACATAAATCAAAACAAAGTAATCAATACAGCTGCTGTAACATTTGTGGCATTCATTTCAGTAACTAGATTAAAATCCCAGATAAAAACATCTCAAAATGAAATAATCAACATCAATAATTTGAATCAAATTGAGAAGCTTTCAGACCATGTAAGACTCATGACTATATTTGATTAAGTGGAAACTTCAGGCATACTTTTCAATTTTGCAAATGTACCCCAACATGTTTCTTGATGTTTAACTTATTAATACGTTGAAATTACAAATGACTAAAGCAACAGTCTATAAACTTAAACTGCTTGAAATACAGTGTATAGAAGTCTGGAAATCACCTTGAAAACCCAGCACTTAGGAGGAAAGACGGGAAGAATTCCATCTCTGCACAAATAGTCAATGTTACAATGTTACAGATTATTTATTACTATTAAATAATCTCTCAATTTTATACTATCCCATCACTTTTGGACTTGCCAGAGATAGACTTTCCAAAAGGCTGATGTTTTGTCCATTTCAGTTTGTGGTTGAAGAAACATTAAGTCTCTTTCGCATCATTCACTCATTTTTTTCAGCATTACAGTCATTCAAGACATTAATATTCACTTAAAGATCCATTTTGTCAGTATCTACAATTGGCAAGGAAGGAGTGACGAATCTATTTTACTTGAAAAGAGTTGAAAGAAGAGGGCAAACCACACAGCTCAGAGCTGTGCTGCATTAAAATGCTACAGAACGCAAGGAGTCTACTAAATACTCCTCCAAGTACTTGGAGAAACCGAAAAGAGCTTTCCAACCATGCTAAATTCTAAACAGAATCCTTGATTAAAAGTTATTCAAAACCCAATGGTAGAGTTAACTGCGGACCTTTTTGTTGAAGTTCCTATTAAGAGTATGAAGCCTCATTTTTCCTGTCATCACTCTGTGAATGTCTTTTGCCTTAGAAACTCTACAGAAAAGATTAATAAAGCTTGCAGCTTTACCATCAGACTTTTAGGAGGTATGGTTCACTACTGAGTATGAACAGAGATGTACTAACTTAATTCTTAAGTGACATCATTAGTAGCAGTATATCCAAGTATGTCTCCTCTTACCATGCAATTTAAATTGTATACAGCATTAACTCATACTTTAATTAAACTCATGCTTTAATTAAGTTTTGCCCACTTAAAGGTTTTAATCATTAAAGCCTTTAATCTGGGTACTCCTACAAGTTACAAGCAAAACAAAAGGGCAGTGGATAGACTCACTAGATGCGTATGTCACGTTAAACCTGAGATCAGAAATAACTATGACAGAAGTCTCATATTCCCCTCTTCCTGACTAGTGTAAGGTTTACACCCATAAATCACAATTTTGCTTGCTTCTTTTCCATGAAGTATATAATGAGCATTATTTGAAGGTTTTGTTCCAATTTCTTGATTTACTGATATTGTTACAGTATGTCATTCCTGAAACATAAGAACAGTAATACAAGTCGTCCACAACAGGCAAATATCCAAGAGACTTATAACAAAAAATTATGTGTTCTGCTATCGATCTAATCAATATTTATCAGGAACCAACTCCTATGTTTGTGCACCGCTAATTTTGTCACTTACTTATTGTAAAATCTGTCTGGCTCCATGTAATTCACAATGCAACATTTTCTAACTATTCAGACACCAAGCAAACATACAGAGACATAAAACACGCATTCGCACCTGAGCTCTAAGACAATCTTTAACTACCTAAAGCACCTGGGATGCAAAAGCCTGATGTCAAACACCATGTGGTGCCAGCCAAAGGACACTGCAGTCGTTGCACGTTTGATATAAAACAAGCCCCCACTCCTGATCTATGGGAAAGTTCACTGTATGTCTCAATAAACCTATAATCAACCTGGCTTTAAGAATTTACACTATGGGAAAAGATCAGTTATAGTAAAACTAACAAATCAATTGGTGATCACAAGATCAAGCCAGTTCAGCACTACATAACTCAAGTGACCTGGTAAGAAAACTGGAGTGCAAACAAACCCCAAAAATGCAGTGTTATTGCATCCTGTGGTGGAAACAGACTGATGAGTAACATCACAAACTAAATTCAAGCTAATTGCAGTGTAATAATTTAGGGCTTAATTGCATATAAGTTAAATATGCAAATGAAAATCTTTATTACAAATTATATATTTAAGACTTTTAGACAAGCTCTGAACTTTTAAAAGATCCTCATGTAATTCACATTAGGTCAACTCAACTGATATATGCCAACAGAGACACTTAATCCACTCTGCACACACCATAATCACAGTGCAAAAAAAATAAAAAAGAATCAAAAATGAAAAAAAAAAATTGCTATTTTTTTCTTTCCTTTCAGCATTCTTACTGATTACAAACTATGTGTTACACATGGGCTTTGGATTACACTCTATTAGTTTAGATCAGTTAATGATGTCAACAGATGCTTTGAACCTTTAGTAGGAATAGAGCAATACTATTAGAAGACTGACAAATTTTTTGTGCCAGCCTGGCAATTTTTTTCGGTTCTAAGTAATTATGAGTGCACTGCTGGAGTATACAATGAATTCACAGTGGTCATGGAAGATGTAAGCCATTAGTATACAATTAGAGAGTAGAAGACAAATTCTTAGGAAGGTTCTATAAATAATGAAAAGATAAAGTAGATTTCCTTCGTGAAGGAAACATTACCACAGAAAGACAATAACTGATTATGAACATCACAAGTCACCAAAACCATAGATAGCAAATTGACATGAGCTGCAAATGGCTCTTCACTGTTGTTCAGTTATTCATAAACATCACGGAATGGTTCGGGTTGGAACCTCAAAAATCACTGAGATCTAACCCCACTTATTCTTACAATGCAAGACAGCTTCAAGGAAAATCAATAGATATTAACTGCTTTAAAAAAGCAAAACAACTAAAAAATAAATCTCCGAAGAATCCAGAATAAGTAACTTGGTTTTTTTCAATAGAGAACAAAATCAGATCAAAATATTGCTGTAAAGAGGCCTGAAGTTGCAATAACTTCCAGTGCTTCAATGAACATGACAGATGTATGCAGCCACGTGACTTCTTCTCAGACTTTATCAAGTTCACTTTAAATAAATTTTGTCTCTGTACTACCATAGGTAAATTACCATGAGCTGGTCAGCATCTCTAGGGACTGTCTCATCTGTGCTACCCAGACTTCAGTCACATACCTTAGAGTATACCCACTTTTCTATGAATGAGTGAAGCTATTAATAACTTAAACTGTCAACACTATGATGGACTTTCTTGGAAGTTCATCCCTTAGGTATGGCATATACCAGGGTCTGACTAATTTTTTTATTTTTATTTTTTTTTAATGAGTAGTTGTCATCCTGGTTCTGTTTCACTAATAGATTTTAAATTGTTCCTTCCCCCTACCCCAGCCCGCTCTACTTCCCACTGTGGCTTACCAAGCTTGGATGAAAACATTATACATAATTGTTAAACCTTAGATTACAGAATACTGTGTAAGACTAATCACAGATATTTATAGTCTGCACAAACTTTGTTTGCTCATCCATGGCAAGCATTTAATAAAGCTAGTTCATCTGGAAAGAAGTTAAATTAAATAATCCAAAATGAATGCGATGCATATTCAGAAAAATATGGTGTTCAGAACTACCAATAATGAAATTTAGGCCTTAGGAAAAAAAAAAAGCCAAAGTCTTTAATTTGTTTAATTCTTCCCCCCCCATTCATTACTTCCTATAACCAGGGAAAAAAAAAAATATCAAAAGCTAATATTTTACCAGCTTAGTACAACTTTATTTTAATAAGTGGAAGTTCTGATAATTGTCTCATTCTATTTAAGCACAAGATAAGATTCCACCTTTTTCTGATAGGAAAAAGGGAGGGTGATAAATGAAATAACCTTGAAATTTCAGGTAAGCATGAAACAAGCAGAAAGGTGAAGATCTGCATCACTTGGAGTGAAGTGCCCATAGTATCTCTTAATACACCTATGTTTACACATTTGTCTCCAGTCAGTCTCTGCAGCTACTGGGACACTTGTTACTGACTTGGGGACTGGATGAAGAACTACGAGTAAACAGCTGCTGAACAAATGGAAGACTGTAGTCTTCCAAAGAGCTGTACTGAACAAGAGCATTG
The DNA here is from genome assembly GCA_004320125.1 of Scolopax mira. NCBI lineage: Eukaryota > Metazoa > Chordata > Aves > Charadriiformes > Scolopacidae > Scolopax > Scolopax mira. Next base: position 6,284 of record BJBW01005433.1, read on the forward strand.
AGCATAATGAAAGCCAGATACAGTTTCTGGACTTTGTTTAGAAAAACATCTATGAACACTCCTCACTGTCGTCACCCACCTCTACCTGGGAGAGCCAGCCAAGCAGGAGGTGAACCCAGACGATACAAGCCTCACCTCTACTAAATTCCAGAGTGCACATTCCTCCTCCTTGTATCAAGAAGCAAATATTTTTTTTCTGTAACAATGAAATACGCATCAGTAATAATAATCCTTCAATTTCCCTGTTATGCTTTGAATATACTAACAATTTACTCTTGTCTCTACACAAAGTATGTTTCCTTTTTGCCTGTAACAGGATTTGGAGCACAACATCATGTTGTGCAATCTGCAGCCTAACTCAGTTATGATTTTATTTGGTATAGACTGAACTCAGGTGGAAATTCCTTAAGGCCAAAAGAAGGTAAGGATTTAATTTAATATACTGTATTAACAAAAAAACCTCACAATAATCAAGCTGATCACATTTTCAGAAAAGCATGCAAGAGGGAAACAGTAATACATATTATCAACACCTTGAATCTTAACCGAGCTCTTGAAAAGCATGCTCTGCCACAAACACTCCCACCATTCCATGCTATTTATCTCAGAACACTAACTTCCAATATACTTGCCTTTTTATAGTTTTAAAACATAGCATACTTCTGCAGTACCTGTATCATACTACAAAGTCTGTCTTTAATACACTATCATATCACACAGGTTTTAATTTAAGATCTTGTTATTGTTTGCAAGAGACTGCAATTCATGATGATTTCAGTAATAACATGAAATTCAAGAGTTAAGAGCAGGATGTGGAAATCTATGTCATTCAGGAGAGCAGACATTTCATTGCAGCAATCCGGGCAGTCTAAGCTGAGAAAGTGACACTTTTCCCTCAAAGAAGTGGAAGGAGAGAGAGGATCATCACAACCCAGAAGATACCTCCACATTTTTGCAGCCAGGATTGGGGAATTAAAATGAAAGGAATGATTTCATTTTTGATGGGTGCTCAGGAGACTACCAATACACTTACAAGTATCAGAAGATGCTGAGATAGTTATACTAGCTATAGTTTGAAAAACAATGTCAAAGTTTCTATGAATTTTCTTAATAATTTTTTTCTACTTTCTCTTAACAACACATTTGCACTGGGACTTCTTCAACATTTCTCACTGGCTTCTTATAACTGACAATTTATCAAGATATGCAATACTACCAGTATTTTGTTTAATTGCAGTTGTGTTTATCTTCAATTAATTTATCTTAAATTAATAGTAATATCTACTCTACATTCATCCATGTTGAATAAAATAAAAATCACCTTATACTTACTGACAGATCTGAATTTTAGATCAGCTTGTCTCATTACATCTGTGGTAGATCTGGGGAGCTCCATCTATTCTGACAGGTTCAGCTTCTGCTGAACAACATACCTCTCAACTTGTCAGTGTTCAAATACGGGGCACACGCTCACTGCGGGTAGCTTGAAAATTATACTGGGACTTATGTCTGTTTAATGTAACACAGACCACTTTCTCTATAACCTTAGTGTTATGGTTCCACATACCTAATGAAATTAATTTTTAGTGATAAAAGTGAGCTCTTTCCATCCCAAACAAGCCTGTTCATACTTTTGGGTCTAAATGAAATGAACCACATCCCTCATAATGAAGAGCAATTAGAGTGTGCAACACACAAACTTTCAATACTGGCAGTATTTAATCATCTCTGGGCATGCCTACATTAGGACTCTATTTTGGGTCAAGAATGTGGTTTGTGTTGTTTTGAATGCAAATTTCACAGTTAAGTTTGTTGACTTAAATGAACCAAAGACAATAAGGAGAGTGCACAAACAAGATGCCTTACATATCAAAGGAAGCTAGATGATGTCCTCCAGAATTCCATATAACTCCTTCCCATCCTGAATAAGTATTCCATTCAGAATACCAGGCTAGAATTAGCACAGAACGTAATTGCTGCAAAATATGCATCAGTGTGAATGTCAGGACCAAGACACTATCTTTTTCACTTGGCGTATTCACATAGTAGCCTGCACTACCTCCTAACACAGATTTTGTCATTGAGTATTATCATTGCCTTTAAAGACTGGTTTGGTTTTTTTAAAGCATCAAAAAGAAAGTTCTAATTTGGGTTAAAAATAAGGGTTCGGCCTTATTTTTATGTCCTGGCAGAGTTCCAGTTGCAGAAGCATAACATAGTCTTCAAACCTGACTCAGGAATGACTGAGCACTCTCTGCATGTCAGGAAAGCAGTTCCTGGTGGAGTCTTTGCACTGCTACTCATGAAACAAACAAAAAAATGTGTTTTGTTTCCTCTCCTCCATGTCAGTCACCTCACTTGTGAAAAAAACAGTATCAATTACTTTCTGTTGTGCATAGATCATTACTTGATGTTGGCAAAGTGTGCTTTCAACTAGGACAGAGGAGAATTACTTCATTTTTTATAAGTAATATAAATAAGTAATACAAGTAATCGTTGTATCACCGACTTCAAATTGCCCATGAAATACTGTAATTCTAGGGATCTGGATACTGTCAGAGCATATTTTCTAATTTAACTTCAATATTCAGTTCACATAAGATACAATTTAATGATAGTGGAGAAGATAATCTTGAACTGTTCTTCATAAAGAACACTTTTAAAGCTATTAATAGCATTAGTATTTGCTGTGCATACTAACAGATCACCTCCTAGACTTTTACTGCTAAAGAATAACCCTTCAGTAGGAGCACAAGTCAACTACATGCAAGGGGATCTAATATGCCAAAACATGAAGCAGATTAAAGATCCATCAACTGACTTACAGATTCAAAGGTGTCATCTGAAAAGCTGTACTTAAATCAGATACAATACTAGAGAGTACACAAGTGCAACATGATTGGTATTACATCTTTTGCCCTGGCACACAGCATGACTATAAGCATTCAAAGGCTATTGAAGCTGTTCATGGATAACTAAGGCCCACTTGGGATGTTCAGCCCGTAGGGTACCAAAATTCTTTTTAGTATTTTCCTTGGCATCTCTACTCTTTATTGTGATAAAGTAATTGTCAAATGCAAGCTATGGAAATCTCATCTCCACCCCCAACACTTACCCCCAGGCTTTTACCAGAGGAACTTTCTCTTTTGAGCCTTTAATTTTTTAGTAATTTTTTTTCCCTTCTCTTTTCTCCATTCCAAATTCTTGGGGAAACCGTAGTGGGGACCAAGAGAAGAAATGACAGGCAGCCAAGTTCAAGACACAAAGGATGACTGAACAAAACAGAGGTAACGATACAGAGAAACTATTTCATTTTTTCAGTAAATAATGTCAAATCCAACAGCTAGTGAACTTATTTATTTTGTTTTATAAACAGGATATGATGCTTTTAAAGTGTTTAACAGGCTTCATACTCTTAAGTGAGAGAAAACAGAATCTGAGTGTTCTGGTCTACATATCAAGAAATTAAAATGCATCTACATGGAAACAGGCAAATAGATGTAATTGTTTCTAGTTAACATGCTAAGCAGGTTTCTACAATGTTTTTCCAGGATGTTAGCAAGATTAAAATTAATACCAGCTGTCCATCTCTTTATCCTTGAAAAAAATCATACATCCAGTGGCAAAACTTCATTTTTGCATCTCTTAAGATTATCCACTATTTAGGAACCTACATTACTTGATTAATTTTTAGCTTTTCCTCAGATTTACAGCTTTCTATTTGAATCACTCTGCCTAGTCTCTATTTTAAAATTATGTAATCATATGCACATTTTTCAATGTATTGTGTGTATTCCTTCTCAAGCTCACAGACCTGGAAATCATACCTTGTGGATATCAAGACTGGGATGGTTAAGATTTGTTATGTTATTTGATGATAAATACAAATAAGTGACAATATACATTTCATTTTTTCTTCATTCCATTATTATTCTAGCAGAAGACAGAAGAGAGAGTACAAGAGGGAAACACCCTTTTTCCCATTCAGAAGGTATTTCTGCACTGAAAGATACAGATGTAAAAAGGAAACATCATTCTACAAATCACACTATAAACAAAACAAATGTTTATTAAACATCTTGATAGTTTTTAAGACCTGTTGGTCAGCCTCGGTATTTTAACACTCATATGTATGTAGTATAGTGGCTAACAGTCAGATAGGAGTTAGCATCAACAGCTTTCCTATAAAAAAAGACAACTTTCCCTACCTTTTTTGTGCCATAAGCTCACAGAGAAACAAATATATTAAACATCTGACAAACTAAAATATAAATGTTTATAGAAAAATTTCCCATCAGAGCATGATGGATGTACCAACTAAAGGTCTTTCAGTCTTTGAAATGCTGCCTGACAAATGGAACAGCCAGGATACAACACATGGGTTTTAGTTTTTCTGGAAAAGCAGGGCAGGAAAGGATCCCCTATGAAAGCCTCCTTTAAACAGCACCCCACAGCAAACTAGAAGTTTGTTTTTCAAGACTTTTTTTCCCCACCTTCCTTTGTAAACATACCAGTGATGGAATTAATGTTATCTCATAAATCTGAAAGGACAGAAGGTTAGGGTTTTTTCCTCAAGAATACTGTTGTTATTGCCAAAGTTTAAATCATGGCATCATGAAACAAGACCACAAATAAAATGGTCTCCAGAGGCATCAGTCTATATACTGGTGTTAGCCCAAAGCATTTCTGCATAGCCAGTAGAGCCATTCAAATCAGTCCTGTACCAAGCATTAGTCTCTGAGCACACAAGCAAAACCAGTATGTTAAAACATTTATGCTTAGACTACATTACCTCACCTCTGAAGAAACCTTCTCTGCCCCTACAGTGCTTTCAATGGTCTCCCCATCAGCAAAAGGGTTTCCAGTGAGCACCCAACATGGGACACAGTACCCATCCCAAATACATTAAACACCATTCCCTTGCTGTCACATCCTGCTACAGCCATCACCAAGCCTCTCAGGAGCTGAGCAAGCTCACTCAGGAGGCCACATGCCAACAAAGTCCTTCCACTCCTTCCCCACAGCCATTTTACGTCAACGCTGCCCACCCTAGATATCGCACACAAATTCCTTGCACCTCTCAACATCCCACTTAAAAACTTTAACATAAAAAGCAAGAAAGGCTTTACCTTAATTCCATACTGCTCTTCCACCTTCTCTCTTCAGCTCTTCTGCCTCTAGGCTGCCCCAGCAGCCCCAATGGCAATGTCTGCCACAGCTCAGCTGTGCCCACCACCTGCTGCCCCACCCTGCCCTGCCCCACCTGGCCTGGACCAGCCCCACCTGGCCTGGACCAGCCGCACCTGAGCCTCTGCTCTCCTCCATGTGAAAGGTTAATTTCTCTATAACTATAGCAATGTTTAACGATGCAATAATACTGATTGCAACATTTAATGCAACGAATGTAAATATTACACAAGAGTTCCCTCAGCCAGCAGGTAGGATTCAAGCTTCCACAGCTCCAGAAGGAACATTCTAGAAGGAGTCACCCAAACAGCTGCAGTGGAGTGTGTTGAACTCTGAAGCCTACCACAAATGCCAATTTAATGCCAGGCACAACACTTGCAAAAATATAAGTATAAATGTTTTTCTACTTTTTGTCTCAACTGCACAGTGCTCATGAGCGTGGGCGTTGATCCCAGGTGGAGGTGTGAGCGGGCCACAGGCGGGAGGGCTCTCCACAGCTGAGGGACCCCAACAACAACAGCCGAATTTTTCTCAATTTTGCTGAGGTAACAAAACGATGAAATTTAGCATATCGACTGCCAGTTCCTGCTTTGCTGAGTACAAAATGGAGAAACAGATCAGAGAACTCATTTCTGAATATCCATAATTAAAATAAAAACTGCTGAAATAAATGGGGTGAAACACTGTGCTGTGAATGCTGAGCTTTGTCCTCTGCCAGGTGATAGCAATGCCCCAATCCAAAGTATACTGGAAATCTAAAGCCAACATAACTGCTAATATATATTAGAAACCATAGATTTCTGAAATTTGATAACTCTTGATAACTCTAGGTGCATAACTGAATTCAATAACCTCTAAGGAAAGCCTAGAGCATATGACATTTTATAGGATGTTGTGAAAATACAGAAAGAATAAAAGGTCACAATAACCAATGATTTAACAGATTGTGGGTGGAGAGGTGTTTGTGCTTCTGATAATTAACTGGCAGTTTTAGAGAGCGCAGTTCTTAATTAAGCTGTAAATACATGTTGATGAGCATTGTGACTTAATAATGATTAATGACTTGATCATGTTACCATAAGAATACATAAAAGGGACTTAGATCTTCCATAACTTAGCAGATACGGTCATAATTTTTCTCACTAATTTAATGGAAATGCATACTCTATTTCTGTAAATATGAAAGCTGTGAACTTGAATGTGAAGATTTGGCGTGAATGATGTGCAAGTGGTTGAAAATGGAGAGCAAGTTGTGGAGAGGAAAACCAAGGTATTTCTGAGGGCCACAGCTGCATTGAGACAGCACACGTTATTTTGCTTTAATTATCTTCATAAGTTTACTATCTGCGCTGAAAAAAACTGGACTTCTGCAACAACAGAGATGTTGTTAGAAAGGAGAAGTAGCATGCTTTAATCTTGTGTTCCACTGTATCTTCTATTCAGCCTATTATGCAACACAATTACTGATTGCAAGTTTGTTGGAGAGAGGAGAACTGGAAAAAGAACTAAGTTTTGAAAGAAGAATGATACAATATATTAAAAATCTAACTCAAAGGACTGCTTTTTACACAAGAAACAATAGAATAGCTAGTGAGAAGGAAAAAAAATGTTTTTGTTTTCCCACGTGTCAGCAGGGATTGATTTGCAGCCCTTTGTCCTTTAATGTAATACTTAGAATCGTGTCCCATGGTGTAGTTTTTTCCTTCTCCACTAGGAAAATTAGAAAGAATAAGACTTTTGGCAAGATTTTTTTGGCAAAAGATGCTACTGCTAATGAAAAACAGGAATATTCATTCAGATAACACGAGAATTATGCTCGCAAAGAAATCAGGATCCTACAATTGTCACAATTGCCACAGGTCAGCACCTGAACAAAACCAGAAAAACTGCACAGAGGACTATAAATTACTTAAAATTCTGAACTGTAGCCAAACTGTAGGTTTCTTATCTAGAATATTCCACATGTATTCTTCCTACTGGAAATGGTACAAGTTTTTTGATGGGAACTTAGAAAAAAAGTTTGTGTCAATCCCAGGGATTTATAAACTGCTTGAAGAGTATAAATTGAGCTTAACTATGGAGCTGCTAAAGTCTCTCTATATAAATTTTACATAAGTTTAGAATGCCAGAGTGGTGTCTGGTGGTTCACAAAGCAAGCTAAAGAGCAGCCCCTACCCACACCTCACAACCACAATTGCTTATGACAAGTCAATACAGTTGCGGGGGGAGACAAGGCTTTATTAAAACCTCACTCCAGTATCTCATGGTAATTTGCCCTGAGCAACACACAGCCTTTCTTAAGAAAGCAGTATTTTAAACAATGCTGCTTTGCAGTGCACAAGATGGGGAATAGAAAGGCAGAACAAAATCTCGGAAGCCTGCAGTAAACAATTCTTGTTTGGCAACAGTTGTGGAAAAATATATGAAAAGAGTAGCTGAACAAATCATTGACTTTGACTGTAATAATAAGCTTACTTTACTCTTGGACCATTTGCAAAAGCTGCAGTGAAGATGATTAAAAAGGAGCAAAAAGGAAACAGTATTTGCATTCATTCTGGTAATAGAATATGAAATTAAAGCATGAAGGGATTAATGTTTTAAAGCTTGACTTGCAGCGATAAAGCTAAGGTATTAGAAGAGACAACATAACCGTTACAGGATAGACAAGCAAAGAAAAAGCAGCACATGCCTTAAAGATGAGCAAGGCAACCTAGAATGGAATTACAAAATGATTAATCAATACAAATGAGAAATTGTACAAGGAAAGAGAGCTTGGTGAGACTTCTTATGGGACTCAACGCTGCAGCCGCTTAAAGATAATGAAAGGAGCACAGCAAAACCAAAGAAATGCTTTCATTCAGTAGCAAAGTCATTTGTGAACAGTTTAAATTACCCTAATCACCTCCCCTCCAGCCGTCAGTATGCTCTGTCTCTTTAGTTATTTAAAAAAAAGAGTTTGGGGAAATGAGTTCTGCGAATCTAAGCCACAAAATAATTATACACACACCATTTTAGCATTTTAACAATGCAATCCCAAACATTTGTTCTCATTAGAATGCAAATCGACTCATTTAATAATCCCACATGAGAATTCCACCACGCTCAGCTTAAAAAGCGCAGTAGTATTCAAAATATTATTAATAAATGCCAAATATGGAAAAGCCAGTTTGTTTTGCCAGCAGCTCATGGTAGATAAAAAGACATATAGAACATTTTTTCCAACCAAATTTGTTTAATTGAAATTTAACAGTGGGAATAGTCTGGGATAGTCTTTAAAAATATGAAGGTGACAGCACCCTCTGCTTAACACAGATACACTCACGTTCACTAAAGGCTGAGTACTACAGCCTGTCATACAAATCAATGACATCAATTTGCTTCAAGTAGAGTCTAATTTCAGTAAGCTACTTCACTGTTAATAGTTTTAACCTCTGGTACAGGTTCAAAGCACTGTTCTGAATTGTGTCATTTCCGATTTATCAATCCAAGTGGTGGTGTCATATTTTCGGTACTGCCGCAGAATTTTGATAATGAGAAGACTGCAAAAATCCAAAGGCTTAGCAATTCTATCATAAATAGACCTTTTTTCTATAATATTTATGATCCTATTCTTACCCTGGAATGCTCTATGTTTCTATTGCTCAATAAAGTAGAATATTTTATAACAATCACAAGGAGATCTAATTTAGAACAGAAATTATATATATTCTGATCGAGCTCTCTAAATAATTAAGAAATCTGTAAAGGCCAGGGCAGATATAATAAAACCCTCTGACCCTGAAGCATTTGTTTTAATGAGTAACTCTCCCACAAATATACATTCAGAGCAAGGTAGAGATACAATACTACTTTCTCCAGATTCTTGATACCATTAAAAATTTCCAATTAAATACACATTATGCTGTTCTTAGAACGGACATAGAGAAGTCTAGTAGATGAAAAAAACCAAAACGATCTCTCTGATCTGCTGCTTCAAGACCAGTAGATTCATGGCGATTTAGGCAACACTTTGCTTTTTTTCTGAGAGGGATAAGTTCTGCCCCTTCACTTATTTCAAACAGCTTGATACACCTAACAATACATACTACAATATGTCAGTAAGGCCAGGAGTATAAGGTCATTACTATGTATGATTACTAGCAGTGGTCTCCTGCTCTGTTCCTCCAAATTTCACTCATACAAATTCTGTTGCTTCCAGAAGCTAACTTTGTGCACAAGAAATATACTCACCATGGGGTGAGTGGTGAGTAATCCAAAGAACACGCCTGGCATATTGCGTACACTCAGTATTGAATGTTTTTTCCGTACTGATTGGGGCAATGCAGCAGCTGCTGAAATATTAAAAGTCTTTTAAAGCTAATATAGTATGACAACAAAAACAAATTAAATATTGTAATATGACATGGAGTATAAATTGTCCTTGACACAAAGTTATAAATTTCTGGAGAATCTTTATTTGTTTTGAAAATGTCAGCTTGTCAGAAATTTCCTTCTGACTGTTTTAATTACCTCTACCCTGATGCACATTTAAGCCACAATAAAATTTTAGAAGTTTCAGCATTGGGTTCTGCAACTATGTTGTTAACTACACATTTCTGAAAATTTTAAGACAAATTAAAAGAATTTCAGATTTTCTTCCACAGAACGCTTATATAGCACCCGCTTCTTCCTGCTGCATAAGGCTCTGTAGCACAGTCTGATTGCTCAACTAGGTTAGAGACACGTACAAAATAATCCAAAGCACTCATCTACGAGGAGGTAATGACAACTCCCTTTCTGTTAATTGCAAACTGTGTAATGAAGTTCACAGGATGGTGTTTAACTCATTCAGAGCCTCAGCTGAAGGAGATAAGATGGTGTGATGAATGAGGCTGTTACGCAACGAGCTGCATCTATACTGCACCTCCAAATTCACTATTCAGTCTTTTAACTACTGGATATTTCTGCTTCATGAGTAAAAAATATACTGTAATGTAATTAACTGAATATCCTAGAGACACATAACCCACAGATGGACTAATTTAGTTTACTGGCAATGTAATTGACCAGTAGCAGTGAAGCAATGGGTAATTATCCATTGTAAGCTACTGTTAAGTATGTCCTAATAGATTGGTTTAACTGATTTTTTTCCTGGATATTTATACAACCTCCTCCATTAAAATTTCTGAGCAACTAAAACCTGTACTGAATTTATCTTCACAATTGTCTCACAAGGTAAATAGCAGAATTTCCATTTTACTGAGTAAGAAGTGTATCTATTCCAAAGTATTCTTGTGCCAGCTGGGAACTGAAGCTTCACACACCCTCTGTACGTCGGTTTTGCCTTCTACAAGGAAGGCTGTATAGGGTACTTGGAGGCACAGCATGCCCAATTCCATCCATGCTACAGACAGGCCTATGTTTAGACTATGCTAAAGTGATGTCGTATTTTTCATTCTACTTTCTCCCAAAATCAAGAATCTGAATATAGGCTTGCCTTTGTGAACTGGGGAGAGTCAGAAGTTCAGTTCAAGCATGGATTCCAGGCTATGCTCTATATTATAGATGGTCAAATTGCAAACTACTTACAACTCTACTACATAAAGTTCCTGTACAAAAGTACATCCAGGAGTTTGCCCAGCTGTTCTAAGCCAGTTTTAACTACATTTAAAGTGTTATTTTCCATTTACTGACAAATTCTGACTTTGACTCTCCTGAATCGCCCTGAGGGCACAAGAATTTTCAGTCAGCCAATTCTCTGCTCAGCTGGGCACAAGGAATGGAGACGGACCCGCCCAGTGCTCTCACTGAGCATGGGTGACACTCAGCAATCCCATGCATCACAGAGCTCCCAGAACTAGTGAGGAGAGGTTCAGGGCGCTACAGGACACAGCAGCTCTGATGTACCAACAGTGTCACTACAGTCACACAAAGCACAGGCACAATCTATTGGGGAAACAGCTGTACTTCTGGAGTCGGGTTAAGTATCTGTGAAGCACAATATGCACTGCTTCTCCTTCCAAGGCTACCCTTGAGAGGAAAAACATTCACAATGGACTGCATCATAAAAACACAGTTCTGAGGTTCATTGAAAAGAGGAATGTCAGCACGGTGGTATTTTTATTTAATTAAAGATGCCTGCTTGCTTATGTTTTAGATACTTTGTATAACACTTAGCCAATCACATATGACAGTATACAATTATTCTAGGAAAACTTGCTTAGATTACATTTGTGTCATGCTTTCAACCATTCCAGACTTGCAATTATTACACAGTTGTGTCTGGGAAATCATCAAAACTGTATGGTATTTTTAAAAGCGAGAGTAAGCTCACATACATATTATCAAATTAAACTCTTGCAATGTGCTTTTTTACATGACTAGATTTTTTATTATAACATAATTCTTCAATACCTTCTTGTTTCACAAAGTTGTTATACCTAAAGTAAACAAAAATCTCTCATTCACATTTTTATGCCCAAAACATTGCAGGTCTTCAGGTGTGTCAAAAGAAGCTTTTAACACTTCGGTTACTTGATAAACATACAAAGAAATAACGAAAGCCACCATCTCGGTAGCCTCAGAATTTTGTCCAACCCACCTTCTTGGCTGTACCCAATGTCTCATGGCTTATCACATAGTATTTTAAAATTGGACTATGCCTTTCCCCCAAATAATCTACAACAATATTTACCAAAGTAGTAAGATTTTAGTCACCTCAACTTACAACAGTATTTTTTGTGGCTGTGTCCACACATGGTTTACTTTGAGCATATAGACACATAAAACTGGGTTTATGCTTGGATACAGCCAGTATCCACTGACTTAACACTGTCACTGTCAATATTAAAGTCTGCGGTGCTAAAACTACTTTTTTGCTTCGTGGTCACGAAAAGTAACCTCTGCTTGAGGTCTTGGGAGGAATAATCTCTTTATCATGCTGCGTTCACATGGTGGAAAGGACGAGAAGAATCAAAGCAAAACGAATTCTTCTCTTTCACATTCCTTTTCCCCTGTGTCCTGAGTTAAATAATACAAACTGGTCAAATGAAGTACTGCACACTGCAAAGCTCCAAGTGCACTTCAGCATTATACTGAACTGGAAGAGCAAGGGTTTCTCAAGGCCTGTCATTTAAACTTCATTAAATGGAAGGAAGCACAATTGGTCTTTGCCCCTGAGGGAGTAATTTACTCTATTTTTACTTTTTTTTTAGGATAAGCAAAAACATACCTAATGGAAATACCAGCTTCAAAGTATTAGTTGTAACATTTTTTATTAATTTCCTAACGTTCCACAATGAACATGTCATTTTAAAACTACAGAAAGATTCTAGATGCTGAGGCAGCATTTATTCACTATTTACTATTTCCAGCTGAAGCACATCCTGGAGTGTTCAATTCCAATATTTAACAGAACAAAAACATTTTCAGCTAGTTAGGCAGTCAATTTTTACTAGCACATTTTTGCTTATGTAAAAAGAAAAATAGAAGAAAGAATTCTTATCTGAAAAAGTATACATTGACATTTGGCATAGTTGCTGACTATTGAGTTTTCCTCTGGAAAGAAGTTCTGCTGTGGAGCTTTCATTACAGGCTTTGGGTATGGGAGTCAATTCTTTGAGCTTTGTTACTGACAGACTCTGAAACAGTAAATTGCAAAGTGATCCAAGATTCATTCTTTAGAATCATAGATTATTTAACGAACTGTGATATAAATCTATTCATCTGCATTTCTGATATGAACAATACCATCAGATTTTCGTATGGCAGCATCAATATAAACAAGTTATGATTAAGTTTTCTCATTCTGCTTTGTAAAGTGGCTGTCCCATCCAACAAATAAAAATCACACTAACCGTCTAAGAAATAAATTCTGAGAGATTCCATAATTGAAATTATCATCCTTTATTCCATTAGTTATTCCTGTTATACTCTGGTTAAATGTGTAGTTGTTGGTGTTGGGTTTTTTTTAAACATATGTATTACAAATCAGGAGTCTTACAGGTAACTTTAAAGCTAACAATCCATTTACAAAACCTCTTCCCCAACAGCATTAAAATTCTGAAGACTGCTGCTTCTTAATTGTACATAGGCAGGACAATTTGCTCCAAGGTTTTATTACATTAATTTTGTATAACATTTTTATACATTATTAGATTCTTGCTAAATTATATACTGCTGAAGCATGAAGTAGAGAGCTTATACTAAAACCCATTCTACAGTCTACAGTTTGGTCTAAAAATATTAAAGTATTGCTCTTATTTTTTAAATATTCATAACCATGTAACTTGGGAAAAAGAGAATGCAGTAGCATCAGTACAGTGGAAGATCAGAAGAACAGAAAAACTATTCTAACTATGGAATAGCATCCACATTCTTCCCTAGCTAGTTTGAATAGGAACACTGGTAACAGATGATGGCATATAATTAAAGTGATCTTTACACTCTTTTCTGAATAATATAACAATTCTAGAAAAATCTGATATTTCAGAGCAAAATGGGAGATTACCTAGGAAACTGAAAAATGTTAACTGCTCTGTTAATTGCAGCGTATCTGTTTGAATGGGCCTATACCACATCATGGCCTGAGAGGATGGCATTCAGATATCCCCTACAGCTCTGCAGCTTCATTCAGAACGATCCTCCTTGGCTAATACTTTTGCCTCTGCCGATCAAAGCGTATTTTCCTTGGGTAGCCCAGGCCTCAAAACATCCAAAATCTTCCCACTGTACTTCAATTTAGGCAATTAGAACCACAGCCTGTCACGAAGCTGTCACTGTGGGAGGCAGAAATAGGACTGAAGGTGACAGGGAACACAGTGATGAGAGGAGCTGGACAATTGACTCAAAGGGTAATGGGACCTGCCAGCCTGACTGACACTGTGGTCAAGGAGAGGACAGTGCAGTTTGACTTCAGCAGGCCTTTTGACAAAATGTCCCAGAGACTCCGTGCAGCCATACTGGGGAAACGTGGACTGGGTAAATGGATGATAAGATGGATGGAAAACTGGGTGGACCATCAAGCTGGAAGGGTCAGCGCTTGGTCAGTGCTAGAAAACATGAGTGGCCAGTGTCACTCCCAGATGCTATTGCCCATAGAGTTTAATGTCCTTATTTACAGCCTGGACAACAGAATGAAGTGTACTCTCAGGAAATTATACTTTCCAGCTGTTTTGGGAGCTTTTTTTCCAGAATAGATTGAGGAAATCTCATTATTAAAAACACATAAAAGATGAAATTATATGATTGGACTGCTTCTCTATATATACACATTTGGTAGAATAACTAACTGATTATACTGTCTGTATCAAATATGACCGTTTATGTATTTCAGTACAGAATAATAAATTATTATGGTTATTTAAAATGTGTCTAATGAGCACCTTCTTCTGGGAAATCAGAGTCTTTATTCAGATATTATCTATTACTACATGGAGAAAGGGTAGTATTTAGAACTATTTTTGTCAGAATATGCTCAATCATCACTTTTGCAAGACAAAAATGCAAAAATAGGAACTTTTTTACTAAAATCGATAATATACTAGGGAAACGAGAAGGTTCAGTGCAGATTAGTGGGTTTGACTAATGCAGTTATATATATACATTCAGAATAAATGCCTAATTCAAGGGCTGCTGCTCACTTATCCTGGAATCTCAACTGAACCAATGCCGATGAAACCCTGAAAATATATCAAATCAATGAAGACTCAAAAGCAACATTTCAAATAAACTTACCTGGTGATACCTGCCAATAGAACTCATATGCTCACAACCATACACACCTACCAACTCCAAAACCTAGAGATATTTCTGAGGAAAGGTTTAACTGTTCACTAAAGCTTGATGTGTAACAGAAGACAGAAATATCACAGTTCAAAGACAATGCAATCTAAAGAAATAATTTCTAGTATTTCCTGTAACTGAAATAATAACTAGTTAATTCTTTAGGGAAGCTATCTGTCTTTTCTTTGGGGAAAAGCAAATCATATCCAAGGGAAGGGGAGGAGTTTGGAAGACTTCTAGAGTGAATGTGTACAGGCACATGCTTGCCCTCTGCTTACACTCTTCCCTAACTGTTGTCCACAACCAAAGAGAAAGTATTAGATTCGGGTACAGACACACATTGCAAGTACTGGGTACATACTTGGCTATATGGACACTTGGTATAATTCCGCATAGAGTCTTCTGATGTTATGTTTAATTTCCTATGTATGCCGCAGAAAATTATGAAAGTGCATGGAAGCAAGATGTCTAAGAGAATAATCTGTGTTTTGTATGGCTTTTAATAGATAAATCTGAAGGCCATCCATCTTATCAGTGAGTAACTGGAGAATTATAAAATAGTAGACATAAATGATATATGTAACAAGGACATTTTCAGCTGTTTACATGATATATAAATATAAACAATATCTACCAGCAAATTGAGTTTATTCTACAGGGAATGGAATTGCCAAAATGGAAATATTATGAAACAATCCAAATTTTAGCAAGCAAAAATTCAAAATGAAATCAAACGTTTTTCTTTTCTTGTGAGAATTCCAGGAGTTGAATCATCAGTAGGCCCCAAATAAATGCCCATGTATGCGTGGAAGGAGGAAAGATCAGTAGAAAATGAAGGGGATGAAGTTATGAAGTCATTTTTGCTGGACCAAAGATGGAATTATTTTTCAGAAATTATGCAGGGAGACACTCTGACGAGGAAAGATAAGTCTGGCTGTGATTCTTCAGAACTGAGTCTTCCCATGGGCAGGGAAGGATAAATTTTAGAGGAAAGCTAAGAAATACGTTCTTAAGAGTTTCTATGATATTTCTCATTAAAGAAAGCCAAACAAACAAAAGAAGAAAACCCCAAAAACCCTCAAATCACTTCTGTTTTGAAAAGACTGTTTGGTAACCAGTTCCCATTACTGTCATTGCTCAGAGGGAAAAGAACCAACAGCGTTTCATCTGAAATCAAAATAGATAAGGTAATCCAAGGTATAAGATACAACTCCATTGAGAGTCTACTGATGAGTAGTGCTCTGAGACCTGACTGATAAATGGGAGAGAGAAACCACCTGCAGCTTCCTGCTGATGTGCAAACTCCTGGTCAGGAGACTGAACAAAATTAGATCAGGGTTCACCCGAATGATAGCTATGTCATTAAGGAATGTGACCACCAGACTTCTTGCAATTTATCCTCACAAAGAATTTCTTTGAGGAATACCAGAAATAAAGGGACAGAGTCTGGAAAGAACATGAAAGGAAAAAATCCGCAACTTTTCCATATAGTCTTAATAAAAGATATTATTTATTCTTAATACATTGTAGAAAGGACGAGAATAATTGTTCAACACTTTCTTCAAACTGAGAGAAAGGTTAATTAATTTTTTATGTCAGTGAATGCAGAAAACCTGACTAATTATGTATTATTTACTTGTCATATTTTTAAATAGCTTTTTGTAGGCTTTCTCTAGAAAGATTATGATGTACTACCCACCATTATTATCATTGCTAATGCAGAGGTTAACTGTTCTTTCTTCCAAATAGAATCACAGAACAGTTTGGGTTGGAAGGGCAGAACAATAAAGGGCAGAGAAAAGGGCATTACTTCCCTTAAATAGGTTTTTGACTTCTCAGTACTGTTGATGAGCTTATTTCATTTTTTTCTAATAAGCTGAACCAATGGTTCTAACAAGAATAAAGTATTCAACCTCTGCATTTAAATTCCTTTGTCCTGATGTCAGTAATAATTACTAAAATAATTTAAATGTCTTGCTTATTCAATAATTGTTTGATGTGTTTTTCTTCAAGATAAAAATATTCAGAATGCAAACATTCAAAACACACTTTCCACAACATGCTTTGATAGAGGCTTTACAATAAATCCTCAACTAATTCCAATCGTGCTTTTATAATTATTTCTATTGTCACTTCTCCTCCTGTAGTGTCACTTCATATAGTAGGACAGTGTAGGGTAGAGCACTGATTTCATTTTCCTCTCAAACTTATTTTAGTTGACTGGTGGGGGGGAATAAACCAACCATTATTGAAAGAAATAAAGAGATTTGAAACCAAATTTCCAGACAACAAACATTCAAATATTCTGGGCACTGTGAGTTTAGGAAGTGAGGGATACATTGGAAGAGAATTCTACCCAGAACCTGGTGCCACGTGACATGGAAGTCTCCCCTGCCTGTCTTCTAAATCGTTATTGTACTTTTTCTCCAACTGAACCACAGTTCAGCCTCTGACTCCTCCCTAATCACAAGAGAAAGCAGTGAACCCAGTAGTTTATTTTTGTCTCCATAAAAGCAGTAGTTAATTTTTGTCTCCATATTAGCTCAACAGCACGGTCCCCTTTTCTTAGTGCATTATTTTGTGCACTTTTGTTGAAAGTAAAATAGCAGCCGCCTCTGTCCCAAACGACTCAGTGCATGTGAATAGAATCAAAGGGCATCTGATGTCTTACTTCCTTGAAGGAATTGGCAAAACCAGTTCCCATACACCTTGTCATAAGAACACAAATTCTGCAGCAAGAAGCTTTAATGTTAAATAAATAATTTAACAAGACAATCAATTCCAAGGTGTATAAATTTTGGGGGAGGATCTGCAAGCAGATCTATTGACTTCAGATTCTGCCTCCAATTGTATCACTCCCACAGAAATGGATAAGTAAAATGGTAGAATTAAAAATGGATTGCCAGTTCCTGAGGTTTCTGAACACACCCTCTCTAAAAAGCCATTTGCAAGTGTCAGCTCTGGAAAAAAATAGATTGTTACTGGCATAAAAAAGTAGTAAATAAAATTATGGGAGAAGTAGAAATGGAGATTATAAACTTATTTCCATTAAGTATCTGAAAAGACATAGAAAATATGATTACAGTAATATTTGAAGAAATAAAAGGCATTAGATCTCACGGAGTAAAAAGCACTTATGAGAATGCAGATGGCAGAGGTCAGTAGAACTGACAGGCACTACAGGCTGTTAACATTATTTGTTAAGACACTTGACTAATGGTTTCCCACGACACAATATTGAGCAAGCATTGTATTTGAGAGGGGAGAAGATATTGCCCACCAAAGCCGCTGAGAACGATATTAATCACTTCACTAGGCTTTGATTCAGGTCTTAATTCAGCTGAAATATGGCAAGATTTCATCTACATGTTTCTCAGTACACTGAAGACACAAGAAATGCTTTAATAGCTTTTTGAAACTAGACATTGATACAATGCCTGCTTCTCATTTTCATGACCTTCAATTTATTATTGTGTACATGACTGACCCATAATGAATTTCACAAAGAGTGATACTGCAGATCTACTTTTAGAAGTTTTTTACTTATTTAACATAAGTTCAAGTACATCTAATAACCAATTCTCTGCCTCCAGATGGGAAAGAAAAAAAAAAAAGCCAGAAAGAAACATAACCGGGTTTACTATTTTAACTTAAAAGGAGACATTCTGCCAGTGTGATTATTAACTCTTTACTTAGAGTCACCATTTGCCCTACTGGATTTATGTGAGTGGCTTGCAATAATGAAAAATCTATTTGCTTTTATTAGAGCATACGGTACTCAACCACCATAAAGCTTATTGTCAAACTAGTGCTGGCTCTGCACAAAATGATTTCTAATGTTCTTCATTTTATTATGTTAAATGAATTCTCTAGTGCAATTATTGTGCAGTGGATCATGGGGGTAATAAGCTAATTGTTACTTGTTTTAATTGCTTAAGTATGAACTGTCAGTGATTTATAAGTAATGAAGAAGCCGAGATGAAGTAATAAAATACTAAACACCCATAAGATCAAGTAGTGTACTTCTGACACGAGGAAGACTTTATTTCACAATAGCAAAAATACTGTATTTTCAGTCTCTAAGTAGCAAGCTAAACACAGAAGAAAGGAAGAATCTTAGCTCCTCCCTTCAGCACAGTTCCTTTTCAAGCAATGGAAAATGCTGATCCACTGTAGTAAAATAACTGGTACAGCATTATCAGCACATATTTCATACACTGATACAAAAAGGATGACACGAACAAAACTATGTATGAACCATATGAAAATATTTTTGTACAGCTTTATGCAGTCAATGGACCTAAACCAAGCTCAAGCAGTTGCACCTGTTTTGAACTGCAATACAGTTGTTTTAAGAAGTGATTTATATTGGCGTGATCAATATAGTTTAGAGTTGCATAATACAGAATTAAGTCTTATTCATTTGTACTGTTTATAATAAAGCTGTCATACAGTGTATGCTTTTCCTTGATTCAAAATATATAGCTATGAAAATCAGATGGAAATGTATAATCCCCTATTGCATTGGTCCACAGAGATGGATCACAGAAAAGCTGTTTTATTTCTTAATATGGTAAGCAAGGTTCTAAAATTCAAAGACTTGATATAAATAAATCTGTATGTGGGAACTTCCAAACTGTATTTTAAAAATATTAGGGGATTTATGCTCAATAACTCTTCATAATTGCAGAAATTATACAAAGTAGAAGAAAATTTCTCACTATCAGAACAACTTTCTTTTCCTCAATGCAAATTGTAAACATTCAGAACACATGAACTTTGAGTCTAGTCCAGAAGCTCAAGGAACACAGGCAAAAAAAGGAACAAAAACCACTAAACTTTCATCCTAACTAATCTGAACTTCAAGACCTTAAGGCTTAAACATTTCTGATTTCCAGAATTCAAATTCCTGAAATATAATCAGAATATCTTTTTACACAGACTTTCTGGAAGAATAACATGTTGATAATCTGTTCTAAGATCCTTACAGTGTTAAAACTTGAGACTCTCTTGGTTTTCCTAAACCAAATTTCTTAAGGCTTAATTCATCACTATCTGTAGATAGAAATGTTGGTATTTTTCACCCCTGAAATTTGCCAGTATTTCAGTATTTTTAATTATTTGCAAGAAAATCAGAAAAGAAAATTACAGTAGGGGAGAGAAGAGGGGGGGAGAGAATCTTAAAACGTGTTGGCTTGGAAGGGTACTTTAAAGGTCATCTAGTCCAAACCCCTGTCCCACATAGTATGAAATTTAGGAAATCTACCACACGGAGAGTGGGCATCTTGAATTAGTCTTTTAGATCAATGTAGAGAAGTAATCACATATTTCTGAGCAAGAAAGAGACCTAAAAAATGATGGTTACAGAGGTGGTCATTAACATGGATCCTCACTTTGAAGACAAGTGACAAAAATACCTGGCTCTACTTCCTTTGTCTTCCTTTTTCTCTCTTGCATTTTAAATAAATATCACATCCTGGACTTTAAGTTTCATCAGAAATAACAGATTTGAATAAAAAGTTTAACTTTTGATTAGTGTTTTTCAATGAAGCAACATTCATTAAGAAGTCCTCTATTTTCTTATCTCTATGAAAATCCAACTGGCAGTCAATCAACAAGAAAGCAACAAAGTGCTGAATTTCAGATGGAGTTACTAAATTCACTTTGTGCTCTTTAGTTGCTTATATTCATATCAGATACCCTACTCTGGATTCATACACAAAGTTGAAGATATCAGTGACCTAACGCAAGTGTCATGATTTCTTCATAAACCTATGAAAATTTCTAATCAAAGGGGTTTCACCCAAAATGTATGTTTGAGTTGAGTACTGTCTCTATCTGTAGTATCTCTAACTATCTGTAACTATCTCTATACCAAATGCATACAGAGGAATTGCACAACTGAACTGATAATTTTACAAGTACAATATTGATTCTTATAAAAGTAAGAAACACTGTCATTATCATTACAAATTATTATATTTTCCAAGGGAAATTACTATCAAATTTTCAATTGCTATTAAAGTCTCACTAAGAATTCACTAGCTGTTTATAAAATGATATTTCTTAATTTTGAAAACATTTATTTAAGATTTTTAAATCATAGAGCCTTGCTAAGAGTATGACTCATGTTCACTATATATATTCATTTGAAACAAATATTGAAGTCTTTGAACAGATGTGCTGCTGCCACTGACTATATTTATTGTGGACATACTGACAAACCAAAAATTGTATATGTCATGCCTGCCCTGAGCAATTTACAATCTAAACTGTTGGGACAAGAAAGTCAAACAGTAGCAAAAAGATAATTACAGGCAGGAAACTTGAACTCTTTAATCCTTAAGGAGTATACGGAAGCTAAACCACTAAACCTGTTCATTATACTAACTCATTAGAAATTTGTCCGTACATGTGGAACTTCATCACTATCCCCATATCCCAGGCACAGAGAAAACACACAGCTTTTAACATTTCTCTACACACTCACACAAAGCCCCCTTAAGCTGAAGGGATACAGAACTGAACTCAACAGTAACAAGTACATCAAAGACAGTATTTTATATCCATATGAAATAAGACTTTGCATTCTCTGGTCAAGTAAAAAAATATACGTGGATACTCGTTTGCTTCAAAACACATCATCTTCTTGGTTGTACAAGTCAGGTGCTTTCTCTCCACTGCTTCTGTTCTGCTTCTGTTCAAATTGTGTTAGGATACCACTGAATGTAAAAGCCCAAAATAAAATATTTTGTCAAAGTGAAGATTACTCCCCTCCACAGGTACACAGAGAAATTTAAAATCTTAAAAAGACATAAAAAGCTTTTTTTTTTTTTTTTTTTTTGTTTAGGAAGATACCTTTCATGTCGCAGAATCACTAATTCTTTTGAAGATATGACTGCACATGTCCAGAGCAATGAAAGTACTATGCTGTAGCTGAATGGCTGTTTACCTTCTTTATAGTGCTGAAGAGGAAATTGAGCTATATATGTTTTTATTGGTCTGGGATATCTATCTAGTATCTGAAATTACTTCTATTTCCATATCCATTATGTGAATTGGATGTGGAAATTATAGTCTCAAGTTTCATATGGCATCTGCACACTAATGCTGATAGCATGTGGACTCAACAGCCCTTGGAAATAATTGTATGAGATCACTCACGCCATTACATTTGATGCATCAGGCCCATTACATACTCAAAGGGATCTCTTCTCTGTCCTCACTACTGTAAGCTATCTGTCCTTGATAGGGCTGATATCAAGGAAAGAAATTCACCTCTTATTTAATCATAATAAATGTGATATTTCAGGATAAAAGCAGTTACTGAGGAAAATCAACTTCGTGATCATAGCAGATTTACTGATCTTACCCGACGTAAGACAGGCATCTTCTATCTATTCCATAATTACGAATGTCAAGAAGAAAATACACTTACTAATCATCTAGTAAAGCTGTCTGTGTATTCTTCTGCCAACACAAAATAATATGTATACAGTAGTGATGAAATGGTGCATCAAGATAACAGGCTCCATCCGGGTCCAGACGAGAGAGACATTCTGCTCCAAGAGGTGTACCAGCTAAACCTACCATATACTGGAGTGGGCTGCAGCTTACTGCTTTTCAGGCTTCTCAAATTCCAAGGAGACAACAGTGGTAGGAAATAAGCCAAATGCCTGTAATAGGAGTGTAACTGTGCAGAACTACTCAGATTTCACAAGAAAATTCTAACAGTTGCTGGTAAAATATGGCAATCTCATACCCAGCCATATAATAACCAGGTAGAGAAGTTAAAGCTATAATTTTGGCAAAGTTGTAAAACAGCAAACCTTTCTTTTCACAAAGAGTATCATTTACCTTTTCTGAATTTCCTTGGTTCTGCTTTTTCCTGTAAAGCTTAACACCACAAGGACTGCTTCAGGCTGCTGCGATTTAAAGCGAACACGTAAACAAGTACTTTTCCTGTTATTTTGGTGGCTTGGTTCAAAGTGTGTGGTTTGAGCATTTTTGAACTTTGGAAATACAAAGTTCAGTATTTCCAGTAGGACATACAATATGTCCTCAGCTACTCCCGTAGATGGATCTGGATTTATATGAGGATAATAGCTTCATTTATCAATTCCAAAGATGAAAGACACATGCTACAATAGGTAGCAAAGTCAGTGTGGGATAGTTCTCCTTCAAAAAACACTGTCAGTACCACGACGTGGGAAGAAGAATACTTGAGTGAAAATTACTTTCAAAATTAAGAGCTGACTTTGGACAAGGAACATTGTTTAATGTAAGAAGATCAACTACATAAGTAGATGAGCTATTATATTTTAGAAAGACAGGCTGTAATTTTCAAAACTATACTTTTCAAGTCCTAAAAGATGACACTTTTATGATTTCCTGCTGGGAAGATAATTTCCCGCATTACAAAGTTTAAGGATGTATTGCCTTTGGCTAGATGCTCTGCATTATGGAGACTACAGTGCAAACAGCTTTACAGTTTTCAAGGCCCTTTTAAACAACCCAAGTGCCAGAAATGCCAGACTTTAGCAGGAGTGGAAGAGTTTGCTTTTGTTTTCATTTCTGTGCTGTTGTAGTAAAATTTCGTTTTCCTCTTTACTTTGCTGAGTATAAGACAGATGTGTGAGAAGAGAGGAAAGAAACTGGTTTCTCTAGAGTTTTGGTTACCAGCAGGATTGCGAGATGGAAATACTTCTGTAGCATAAATGCGCCCATTTTGTATTTTTACAATGTTTATGGATACCAGACCATCCTAAATATGTATATAATAAATAATACAGAGGCCCAACATAAACATGTTCCCCTTAGCTCTCAAAATTATATGCTATTTATATATTAACACCATTTTACACATAAAGATTAATTCCAAGGTAATGAGAACACTCACTATCACAAGACTTCACAGAATGGCCCATCGCCAAACTGACTTTGTTAGCCACTAATCACATTCACAGGCAAAAAATCACTGTTGAACAAATAAATCACAAAACCACAATCCATGTTCACCAGTCATAATCACATCATCTCAAACATCTGAAGGACTGCATGGAGCTTTTCCTGCAATACTAAAGCTCAAGTCAAGAACATCTAGTGAGCAGGGAGTCTTAACTGGAAGGTTTTAGGAATTTTGGGAGGAAAAAAATACCAACCCCACAATAAAAAAAGAAGGCGGTGTATCTAAATCATGTTCCTTTTCTAAATCATGTTCCTTCCTAAATCTTGACTCTTCCTTTTCAAGAGTCACCTTGCATTTCAAATGAAAACACAAAAATGAGCAAAATGCAATTTGCTTCAGAGTACATGCTGAGAGGGAGCCTGCAAACTGAGACCAATGCCAAGATAGTTTGCATATCATTTGGGCTTCACTTCTTTTCCAAGCTTTATAGAGAAAAAGGGAAGTAATTTTCCCTAGAGAGATCTTTGTATTTAGCATTATTTTTTGAGTCTCATGTTAAGGGGAAAACATCACAGAAGCCATAAGAAATTATTGACAAAACTGCATTATTTCCTCACCATATGTTATTAAATGACAAAATATCAGTGGAATATGTCTTTTCAAGAAAGATTTTGAAAGACTCAGGAGCTTTGTCAAACTAGTGTAATCCTCTTAGATGTTCCAACACTGAAATAAACTTTATTGCTTCTGGAATTAAGAAGTATAAAGCTCAATGGGAAAAAAAATCATTGAATAGTTTGATTTTATGTGTTCTTTTTTCCTCTCAATCTCAAATGTTTGTATTCAGATGAACTCTTATTTTATCTTCTGGATTTTAAGTACCAGCCATCTGTATTATCCACAGTATTTGTGGATAGATAAATACAAACAGTGTTTATATGAACATCTTAAAAGGCATCCATTTGCACTTTCAGCTGTTGGAAAATACTAGTTGAACATGTTAAGCATAATAATTTGAATTCAAAGTAGGTGTCAGCTATCATCATGTGCTGTCATCTACAGAGGAACCCAAAATTACAGTCTAATGAGAATAATGACTAGGTTAAATCTGTGCCAGTGCCCACTTTTATCATCATTTCATCTGTTTGTGACATCCACTTCAAAAACAAAGAACTGCACTAGTGTACATTTTATACTAGATATTCTGACCCCAAAGTGTGTGATATTAGTTGGACCTTGCAAGATTTGGAGAGGCTAATCTACTTTTACTGTGAGTTAGCTGTTGATGTGGGCACAGACAAAAGGGAAAAAGGGATGAGAGTAAACAACAGAAAAGATAGCATAAAACATCTTCTGTTGCATTTCATAGAAAATATGACATAAAAATTCATCTACTTTTCACTGAGGGACTGTTAAAAAATGGGAAATAGCATAAACAATCCATTGCAATGACAAAGATTTCCTTAAAAATCCCCAACAAAACTGAAGGTTAATTATAAATGCACATTCCCTATGGATACCTCAGGAGATATGTCTCAGTCTATTTCCTATTGACAGGTGGTAGTGTAAATTAAATGTGGTATTATGAATTCAAATTGGATTTCAACTGCTCATCACCCATACTGCGGCTTTAGAATAGGCTGAGATGATTATAGTCTAAGAGCCATAATGAAAATAGGTATCTTTTGTGCCATTTTCTAGCCTCTTTCTTTCTTTTTTTTTTTTTTTTTCAAGAGGACAGATTTATGATGTTCACATAATATTTATCATCTTAGAAATGTATTATTCTGGATTGTATACATATGTTATTTTGGATTAGCTGAAGCAATAGACACGTACTCCAAGATACAAGTATTAAAATGTAGCATTTGGGGGGGGTGGGAATTTAACATAGACAAATGTCAAATCCAGAGGATTAGTTACTAGTCATTAGGAATAGAAATGTTGACGTGATGCTATAGCAGTTACCAGTCACAAAATAGCTGTAAGACTCTTAGAGAAACAAAACTAAAACACTTATCCTCCAAACACTGGCTAGTTCAGTTAGTCTAATAAACACAAGCCAAATGCAAAAAACCACCACAGTAAATATTCCATTCACTCTTTCCTACTTCCATTTTTTGGTTCTTAAAGTTCCATTTTACAAGTTGGTTGAGAATTATGCAATTTGTAAATATATTTATATGCCAGTGTATATGAAGCAGAGATGTCCCTGCTAACAACACAGAAAGAATACAGAAAAAAATGATCACTTTCTCCTAACAGTGTAAAAGAGAAGCTACTGTAAGGAAGATGGAAAACATTAACATTAAACTTCTCTCTCATGCTCACTATAGAATTTCTCTCCGCTATCCTCTTATCTTGCTTCCTGCTACTGCCTCAGAGGAGCAGCACAAATCTCACCGTAACAGCACCGCTGGGAAAGAACCACCTACAAAATGCACTGGGATCATCATACTGGAAAAACAGCAATCATTTTCAAGATACACAGACACCACAGAAGAAGGGTTCATAGAGATCCATTCTTTCAGAAGGATCTAAAAATAGAAAACCATGAGTTTTCCATGGATGTAAACCATGGTCATTAGCATATTCTTTACACACACACAGAGCTCCTACTAGGATTTTGAAGTCAACCATGCCAACATTAGGAAAATCCTGAACAATTTAGCTACGTAATATTCTAAAATATTGTCTGTGCTACAATCTCCGCTCAGTGTAAAGGACAGATAGACACTACTAATTAATACCAACAGCTGTGATGATTTTACAGCCACAGAACCAACAGTTTGCTATAATGAGCTGCCATCACATATTAAATTTAAAACAGAAGACTCCCACTACCAAAATATTCACTGATACACGCTTTAATTATTTAACTAGGAATCTGTTATTAGCCTCTCACAAGACTATATAGAATAACTTAATCTGTTATTTGAAGTCCATTTTGCAAATATCCTCATTAAGCAAACAAATTGAAAAGTATCAGATTCAAAACAAACAATTTTTTTTTTTTTAAAAAAGCACTTCCCCATGCAAGCTTCAGTTCAAAAGAATAGGGTGTTTTTCTTTACTGTTGTTAATAAAATACAATGACATTTGGAATGATTGGAATTATTAAACATAAATGCAAGAATAAAAAAGAATGTTCAACCTTTCTGAAGATGGAAAGGGCTCATATATCTTTATAATATCCCCTGTAATTTAATTACTATATTCCTCATACCATCTGGTCTGACTCACTCAAAATGTAACAAAGTAGATCACAATTAAAACATTATAAATCTAACACAACTTTAGGCTGAAGACTTTAGACTATGCCATCATTGTTAAAAGCTGGGCTGTCAGTAAAATGACAGATGATTCCACGGAAGCTAATTCAGCAGATACTTTACAATGCTCTCTTTGTTAAAAGCATCTGTATATTGATTTCCATATTTGTATTTTAAGACAATGGCATGCTTAGAAAAAAGAGCTCAAAGTACAAATGAGGCATGGAATATCTGTCACTTGTCAGATCTGGACTGAAATCTGGAGACATAAAAACGTCAGGATATAAAATACTTTACATCTGCAGTGAATAGCTAACCAGGCAATTATTACTCAATTTCTTTTGTAAAAAAATGGCAGAAACTGGGTGAAAAATCAGGTTTGGATTAGTTTTTAAAAGTCTCCTTTTCCTTTCAAATACCAGTAAATTTGAAAACAGCAACATAATTTTTGAGATGTAAATCTCTTCTTTCCCATTTGATTTTACAATAACTCAAAAATCATTTTGTGATGCACTTTTTCAGTATCAATTTAATTTCCATAGAAAACAGTTCCTCCAGTTCTACAAATGGGCCTTACATTATGAAAGTCCATGACCAGGTCAGAGGATGAAGGAGAGACATATTAATTTTATTTATCTATTTTTGGTCAAAAATGACTCAGGTCACACTGACAGAACTAGTTTCAATTTTTAAAAACCCTTTCTTGTTTATTCAAATGCAAATAAGTAAAATCAGAATGACAATAATAACTACCATTATTTCTCCTGAACACCTATATACACATAGAATGTGAAAATATACGAATAGAACATTTAGTTTTAGTCTATCTCAAGCTCACTCCTTTTCTTTTTTTAATGAAATACCACCCTGGTTGGGTCACAAACTAGGTCATTTTTTAACAAGGTGGGCAGAAATCAGCAACGTGCCAACCACAATAGTCTTGGGAAAATGAGGGGACTTTCCTACATGACTGATCCCCCAAAGGCAGAAGAATTCTCCTAAACACAGGCAGATGTAACTAGTCTCATAGTGAATATGTATCATATGCTTCCCCAAATTCCCACTGATGGATAAATCTCCCTAATTCAGAAGTGGTATGTATCACAAGCTCACAAAAGAAAAATATAACTTGGAATAATTTCAATTTTATACCTTTAAATATATACATATATAAACACAAAATATAACGAGATGTGAAGAATGTTCCTCAAAACTTATTCTAGTGCAAGGACCAAATCTTGGTATATCAGAAACAACAAACCTGATTCTTTTTTTTGCTTTTATATATACATTATTTCCTGCTTTTCACTTTTCACTAGTAGTAAAAGCCTTCAATCCATAAGGTTTGTGAGAAGAATCACAGAATCACAGAATTGTTGGAGTTAGAAGGGATCTCTAGAGAACATCTAGTCCAACTCCCCTGCCAAAGCAGGATTGCCCAGAGCACATCACTCAGGAGCATCCAGGTGGGTCTTGAAGATCTCCAAAGAAGGGGACTCCACGACCTCCCTGGGCAGCCTGTTCCAGGGCTCCCTCACCCTCACCATAAAGTTCCTCCTTATATTTGAACAAAACTTCCTATGTTCCAGCTTGTGCCTGTTGCCCCTCAGAGAAGACGAAAACCCTTTTAAAGTAGGGAATAAAAAGTGACTGATGCATTGATACCAGATTTCTGTTTGCACAGTGCACATATAACAGTCTCTTTCCTGAGTGTGAATGCACTCCACTGAGAATCTGTATGGTATAATATGATAATATTTGTATTAATTCATTTTTTTCTTATCCTTCAAAGCACAGAAAAAAAAGAAGTGAAATTACATATTGACATAATATATTGTCAGTGGCATCCATTTTAGTGCCACAGGGGCATTTCCCCAATCTAACTTGTACTGTGCTTGGGCTGTAATGGAAGAACACATTTGCATATCACCACAGCCCATCAGAGAATCAGTGCTCCGCTAGCCCTGCCAATGTAAGGGAGAAAAATAGTTTCCTTTTAAACTAACTCCAGTTAATTTATCCTATTTAAAGTACCATAGTTTTGAATTAGATGTAATTGAAAACCTGCAAAACGTGGTGAAATGGAGTTTTAGCTGAAAAAGTAAATAATGAGAGATAAAGTGATGCGTGTTACCAAATGCCATCTATCTAGATTCCCACCAGTTAAACAAATGTCAAGGTATTGATTTGTTCATACAATAGTTCAGGAGGGCCTAGGCTTGAATTTCCCATGGCTCTCAGGAAATTCAGGTACAGCTCTCATGCCAGGGCTGTATCATATGTCTGCAAGAGGACTGTGCTGATGTGGAGGCTGTGGGCCTTATCAGGAGGCCCGGCTGCTTCAAACAAGACATAAGATGCTAAGGATTTCTCTGACAAACTTCACAGACTCATCTGCACGCTCAGAAAGGATACACAGCACCCTTGGAAGAGTATCGTCACCTCAGTGATCTGTTTCCAGAGCTATTCACTGCTCCCCATCCTTCTCCCCGGTGTAATGCACATACAGGAGGATTTTGTTACTCGAGGAAGCTCCTGGCATTGCTCCAATTCAGCACAGCCCTGCTCTGCTGGAACCTTCTGCAGACACTGCTTCATCCACCGCACTGAGAGCACACCCTCTTCACCAAACTTCTCAGCATTACTGCGGAGTTTGGAAACCCTTCTTAGACGACTTCTGCAACGTAGTTACTAATTCTTTGTTTTGAGGAGCCTGGATAAAAAAGTATTTATCTAATTTATCTGACTCAAACTGGTCTATCCAGTGCCGTTTCACTAGAAAGAGCCAAATATTAGCATGTGTTAAATATCTGCTCCGCCTTTAGTGAGCTGCATTTTAGTGTCTCAGGCAGGCACCACTTGATTTGTGAAGAGAATTTAGAAGCACAGGAGATATGCTGATTTCCTGGTTTATTATCCTCCCTGACCTCCCCTTTATTTTTTCCTTTTATTCCTGTCCTGAACTGAGAAGGTCCCAGATGGAATTTCTAAATGAAAGCATTTGTGTCCACTGCTCCCTACTGAAAATATGTTAAGGGAGACAGTCTGTGGGAGTACAAAGAATGGGTGAGGAGTTAAAGGGAGAACAAAAGGTATCCGTGGGAATATAGATGAAAACAGGCAGCAACTGAGAAGAACAAAGACTATGCATGAAAGAATAAATATTAACTGCCCTCCTATAAGTATCTGCCCTTTCAACAGAATATGGAGCTCCTCCAACTACTTTTTACTCACTACAGAAAAGAGCCAAATCTGGTTTCTAGTTTTTGTGAAAAAGTAGATCAATAGCTGTTTCACAAGTAACAATTAGTCTGAACATTTTTTGGTTATATCTATTTAAAATGCTGTAATAGATGTATTTCTCATTGAAAAACACATCCAGCTAATTTGCCCACTTGTGATTTTCCAAAGGAAAATGAGGAGCGTGCCCTCAGCAGTATGAGGAGAGGGGGGGTGCTGGCAGCGCGGATCCGCTCCTGGAGAGGGGCTGGAGCCCAGCCCCAGCCTCAGGCCTGAGGAGGCACTGGAGGCTCCCAGCACCTTCCCTCCTTCAGCTTCACCTCCTCGAAGTTCATGGCTGAGAATTTCTGCCCTGCTTGCAAACATCACCACTGAAATGTTATTACAAATATTTAGTCTAGCAAAGTGCATTAGGATAATATTTTGCTTTTAGCTTGTTACTTGCAATGACCATAAGAGGCAATAAAATCTGTTACTAATGTTTACCTTGGTTTAATCAACACTAGACCATGGTGAAGAAACAAAATTGCTGATACAATGATTTAGAAACAGATTCTTTGCCTCACTGTTGTGTTTTTAGATCCTGCTTGCTGGTGATTTAAAGCTGCATGGTCTCTGGCCTATATTAAAAGAGAGCGAGATGACTAACTACTTCAGAATCATAAAAGTAATTGGAAGACTACTTTGTAGCTTCAAGGGAAGCTACAATAAAATAGATTCTGAAAGACTCTTTCACTGGAGGGGTAGTGGTAGGGCTTTGTGTAACAAACTCGCATGGCACCTCGGAAAAATCACACCTTTCTTCTTTCGAGAGCCGCCCCCTTCACCTTTTACCCAAACTCATGTAAATGAAGGAGAGGAGCACTGTTCTGTGACTGAATAGCATATGAAGTAACAGCATGGAAACAAATGAGATGAAACACATCACCCACAGCTCACTGTAATCACCTACAGAGCTGAAGTAGATGAATGAGGGACATCCATACAGATTTTACAGATTCCAGTATCTTACTTTTTTTCCTCCTCAACAGTTGCAGAGAACACATAATTACATGTAGTGATTTGCATTAGAGAGTAAAAGTGGGCTCCTTTCGTTATTCACTCACAGCTGAGATTAACTTTGTGTATCAAGACATACATAAAAATGTAATCATTTCATTGTCAGGAGCCTAAAGCTAACATTAATTACAGTTTGAAACTTCGATTATTAATGCATCTTTACCTATTGAAGTGTGAAATAAGCAACAGTAGTTGGAATACACCAATTAAATTAGCTTTTGAGACTGGAATTCATAAATAGGATACTATCTTGTATTTACAGTTAAAATTGTAACACAGCATGCAAGAACTGGAGGGTTCTGTGTTCTAAATAACAATACACCTTAACATTCATACAAAGAAGGAAAAATATTGGACTTTTCCCATAAACCTACTGCTAAGTTATAAATACACAACGATCTTTATGTCCTGTGGAAGCAGTTGCTGTATTTATTCCATTTAGTCAAGTATTACAAAAATCAAACTCGGTGTTCTCATAAATCTTGCATAAATACACACCCTCACACCCCCTATATAAGCAAATGGATTCTACAGCCAAATTTTGAATACAGGTATTCAAGAGCAATAATTTGAGGAATTAATGATGTATTTATTTATAGTAAATAACTTATTTTGTCCATTTTCTAAGTTTGCTCATTTCATTTTGTTGAGTTCAAAAGTCAAAAGTAAGAAAATGTATCAGCTGCTAATTTAGTATCTTGAATACTTGGAAAATTTATATATGATTTACAAGGGAGCAACAATGTTCTCAATGTATTGTCATTGTCTAAGAACAGTGAAAAATATTAACTATTACTTAGAAAAATAAAGCCTTAAAGAACAACAAATATTCAATTCTGCCAGTTACTACACTTTTAAAAATTCACTATCTTCAGCTCAATCAGAGAGCAAAGCTCCCCAGATATATTTTGCTCCCTGTAAATTCTCTCTCACTTCATAATCTCTAATTTTATCTAGTTACTTCCCTTTCTGTATTTGTTACAAATGATTTCTTTTTAAAATCAGTCTTTCACCAACTTTCATCTTTCTTAAGATCTGTATTTCTCTTCAGATCACTTTTCTTCCCACATAAGGCACCCAGGAAAGGCCGAGTGATTTCTAAAATGCTGCACTGAAACACACATACATTTTTTGTGATGGTTGGAACATCTTCCTCAACCTTCACTATAATTAAGAAACCAGCTATCAGACTGCAAAAATGGTGGGAATTCTGGCACATACTTTGACCAAGTCCTCACCCAGGAGAATGTACTTGACCACTGGATCTTAATTTTGTTCATGTTTTCTATTATCTAATACATGTTCATTACAATTGGAATTGACAAATTATTGTTAATGTGAATGAAGTGAAATCAGATTTCCACTGAAACTGGTGCAATGTTAGTCCAGAAGGAGATTTAGAGATTTTATTTAAAAAAAAAAATATTGCCATAGAATTTTGACTGTCCTAACTAGGTATCATAGAAAATTGTGAACTCTGCACCTCAGTACCCCAGCAACAGCTCCTGACTCCTGACAAAGCATTACTTGCTTAAGCTAACCAATCTGCCACCAAAACTGGCAATGTTTTTGGGACACCTGTCTATACATGAGTCTGCATATGATTAATTTTCAAATGTTAAGAAAGCTTAGAAAACTTCAACATACACATTTTAAGTTACTAAAAAAAATAAAATTTGTGCAATATATTACTCATTATTAGTTACAGACAGCTTTAATTACAGGTACTGATGAGTGAAAGAAAAAGTCTGCACAAAGTGATCTAATAAATTAGGTATGAACAAGAAGCATGAAATGACAACCTGAAATTAGTATCATAAAAGGAAATTGTTCTTCAAACTTTAAAGTAGATCATAAGTTTAAATTTAAACACAGAATATATAGTTTTAGTGCTTTTTAGGAAACTCAATCGTTTGAAAGCAACACCAGAAACCATAAGGGACCAAAGAGTGAAGATGAGTGAAAAATAGTTAAGAACCAATTAAGAGAATGATTTTCAAGATCTTTCTGAAGGCTTGAGTACACCAGAGAAAAATAGAGTTAAAATAGTATGGAAATAATTTAATTCCTACAGAAGACAGTATTTAATCCTGCACATAATTAGTGACATGCACAGACTACACCTGTGCCACAAGAAATATCCTGACACAAAATTAACCCATAAAAAATTTTAAATAATTTTGACTTGAATTTTTTGCTGTGGGCGTTTTGGTTCACTGTATTGTTGACCCCCAGTTTCAGCTGATGACAAGATAAAGAGCAGTGCTTATAAACAATCCAAATCAGCGCTGTGGTGACAGTGGTTTAGATGGAATCAATGATACAATAGATTAGTGGACACACTGATTAATTGGTCACTTTGTCAGTGTGCTGGGGATGTTAGGAGAAAACTCCTGTCTTGGGGCATTCCACGGCAGAGCCTGGAACTGGCAGGTCTGGCAAAGATCATGGACTTTGCTCTTGTAGATTTTGCTGCCCTGTTTCATCTCAAAGAGACGAAAATTCTGGTTGTTAAGATAGATAAAATTCGCAAAGAATAATACCTTGACACAAGCCAGCTTCTTTTAAAAGAACATGCCAAGTCCTGTAATCATACAGGGAATATCCATTTAGGAAACAGATTTGTTGTTCATCTTCCCTCAGAGCTTTAAGTCCCCTGACTTCTTTCCTCAGAGCCGCAGTGCCGGTGCTCTGACACGTTCTTACTGCCTTCCCCATCACTTCAGGTTTCACCAGTGCCCTTCATGTAAGACACCTCTCCTGAAACACCAAAGCCTTGGTGCTCATATAGCTCACATTCCTGAGTGGCCCTGGGCTGAAGCTGAATTTAGGCCAACACCTTGAAAGCTTTTAACAGTGTCCTGCAACTTGCTCAGACTGGGGACACCACTACCCCTCTCTCCAGCTCCACTCACACCCTCTTCTCTTCCCTTTTGACTCATTCCAGTGGGACTAAATCCAAATCCCTGTGTTATGTCTCTTCGCAGTGCAGATTTGTTTGAAAATTCCCTAGCTGAGCAGAACTAGAATGTGCTTTGTGGAAATAGTTTGCCTCTTGCTGAGATGAGGAAATGGCTGGCACAGATTTGGAGCTTGCAGGTTTTGTCTTTCTTCTACCCTCTAGGCTGAAGGAGGCCTGCAAAACCAGCTGGAGAGCTCATACGGCAGCCAGGTGGAGAAGATGTTATTTCACTTGCTCCACTGTAGCTGCATCTGATCATTTCATGTTCCTGACCAAAATCAGGGACACAACCACAATGGAGAAACAAATAGGTCAGCGGTATCCCACTGCAGTAAATAGAGAAACCAAGCCACAAACAGTGGGGTTTCTTTAGAATATTGTGATGGTAGAGGGGGCCACAGTGGTCTGCACTGTGCTTCACAAGTGTAAAGAGAGTACTGCTAGATCCACCTTATCCTCCTTCATGTAGGAGGTCCACCTAAGCAAGTCCTCCTAAGCAAGTCAAACAGCTCTATATGTTATCTAGAATACAAACTCACTTAGGGATTTCTGAGTCTTGTATGTATTCACTTCAACAATTGCACTGAAAATCAGGACAAGAATTGATAACCTTAGATCCAAATCTAATTCTTCCATAAGCTTGTCTGGATGCCCTAAACCCAGCATTTCCAGAAGCTCTTAAAACATCTATCACTTCTATGTGCTATTGTACAACACTGGGAGTGACACATTTAAATCTGTCAGAGTAGGAAAGGTTTGGAGTTTTAGACTAGTAGCTTCCTCTGCTCTTCTCTTAGGGGAATTTAATGACTCCTCAACAACAAAAGAAATTCCTCATCAAATAATTTTTAACAAGAGCAGATTGAAAAATGTTATTTAAGAACAAACAAGGAAAGAGCGCAATGATGAGACTACAGGGCTCCACTAGTGTTCTGGTAACTAAACATCTTGTCACTTACTCTGTCATTTCCAATATCACCAAAACCTCTGGTGGTAGAATCATAGTTTCATAATTCATAGTTTCTTGTATTTATTCTGTAAATCCAAGATTATATATTTCAAGGTTATATCCAGATTATGTATTTCAACTAAACTGTATCATACTGCAGAATTAATCCAAAGGGATAGAGATTGAAACAGGCTTGTGTTCATTTCTAAAAACCTGCTGGGAAATTCATCGCACTGAACACCTGCATTGTTATTTCCTGACTCACTATTAACTCATCTTTGCAAGGAAAACCACACAGAAACAGTAAGATATTTCAAGCTCCTAGATTCTGATGGGAATATCCAATCACAAGTACCTTCAGAGGAAAATTTCACTAGAATTCATCTCATTACCAATTTCACACAATATACAATAACTTTGTGCTAGGAAAGTTTGTTCTTTTTAATTTTGGATGGGATCATATTAAATTAGCTTTGTAGTTTTAAATCAATATAAACTTATAATGAAAATAATTCTAATTATCTGAGCTTGTAAATTGATCACATTATTTTGTACATCAGAGGCTTTGTACATTCCTATTTACTGTAGGGAAGCGGAGAACCCAGTTTATCACAGTGATTCAAATGTATTTAGGGTCTGATTTAGAAGGGTGTGCTAGGTATAATTCACAAGGGTGCTCACATACTGGTTTAGCAGACGACATACCAAACCTATATACTCAAGGGGCTTGGGTCGTTGTTACTTTGTTGTTTTTAATTCATGACATGTCCATTTTCTTTGCTGGAATCCTTATTAATTTTCTGAATCTTCTTCCTTCTTTAGTACAGAAAGAAACTTACTCTCAAATCATAGATTTTCAATTGGTAAAAACAGCACTTACACACGCTTTCTCAAAAAGTCTATTAATAGATATTTATACAAACACTCATAAGCAGAAAGAAAGAGGTGAAGAATTCAATAGCATCAGTAAGCGCCTATAAAAACATTTTCTAAAATACTTATACATTATGTTGTTTTTCAGTATTCTCTGGCAAAATAAAACACTGAGATTGACCCTGAA
Source organism: Scolopax mira (assembly GCA_004320125.1). Taxonomy (NCBI): domain Eukaryota; kingdom Metazoa; phylum Chordata; class Aves; order Charadriiformes; family Scolopacidae; genus Scolopax; species Scolopax mira. The sequence goes on from BJBW01005433.1 coordinate 42,683, forward strand.
GTGAAAGAAGCTGTATACATTTTATTCTCTGTTATCATGCCAATATTCCAATGACAGGTTAAAACTGCAAACATGTATTTAGAGATACTTAGGAGAGAGAGAGAGCTGCACAGTGTCCAGATAGAGCCATAGCAATAGTCTGCTATCACACAAGAAACTCTTGACTTGTTAGGTTTATATCTTTATCATTATGAGGAATTATTTCTTCACAGTTACAACTACAGATAAAATAATATTGCTTCTAGTTATGCTAATATTTAACTCCTTGTAATGAGGGGAAATATAAAGTAAACCTGTCATCTAGCAACAGATCTAAGGAAAAGACTAATTTTTCATACTGTGAAAGATTAATGAAATTCCTTTTTATAAAAACACCACCAGGAAAAAAGAGTTACATAAACACACATATTTGTACTGGAATACCCCAGTAATGGAACTGGACCAAGAAATTATCAAATTTGATCACAGATTCTATTTTGGTTCTAAAAGAACCTTATTAATAAAAGAGAAAAAAGTATGTCTTTATAAGAACTCACACATTTCAGTAATTGACAATTCCTACCAAAAAAAATATCCTATAACCCTTTAAAGAAACAAATGATAAATATTTTTCAGTCCTCTCCTACACTGATCCAGCTCAGATTAAATATATCTTGACCTTAAGATGTTAACTTTTCTCAGGCATTGAACTAACTTTGAAAATGATTTCTGCCTCAGAGGCCACTGGTATGGCTATAACCCTGACTGAACACAAAGGCTTATGGTCAGAGATTTCCATGTACAGTGATTTCAAGTTGTGAAACCTTGAACACAAAACTGCTAAGGTATGTCCCTAGGCTTAGGGAGCATGATTATTTAGGTTAAATCTTTAAAACTTTGCCACACCTGATGTGCATTGAGACCTCATTTCCACTAGGTCTCTTTCTCAACCAAACCCTTCTTTTCCTCTTAACTCCCAACTTATTGTCTCTTCAAGCCTCAATCAATTTTATGATCCTTCTCATCTTTGCCACCTGCTCAGAGCAATCCCTTTTCATCCCCTACTATCTCATTCAACAAGTCTCATTCCTTTTGCCAAGGACTTTGTTAAGTGTGGCAGTTCCCTCCTTTGAGCCAACCAAGCTGATTGAGTAAAGTTACACTGGAAGTTACAAAATATTTTCCCTGCCTTTAGGGAGTTCTACTTTCAAAGGCAGTCAATGTTCCTGAGAGTAAATTCAATCTTAAAAACTCCTTTTTTTTTTTTTTTTGGAAAGTGGGTATTCAAAAGGACTGCTGAACCTGATGGGGTCAAGCTTAAGTAGCAGGAATGTATGTGATGTATAGAAAGACTTGGTTTGGAAAACCAATTTCAGATTAAGTTAAAAAATTAACCAGAACGCTACTGCTTTCTATTTCTAAGGATCTTTAGAACCCTACACAGAAATGTGTATCATGTTCCAGTATTTATTTGATGACCTGAAAGCATAACGCAATTCTCGGAGGATTGTGCAGGTTTCAGTAGATTTTCAGTCAAGCAAGTTTGTGAATCATGTGCTTACTCTTTGACTGATGCAGGTTAGGGCCATTCACTCACTTTTCTAAGTGCTGAAGTGATCCATTAAATTTTGGAAAAAGAAAGACTCTCAGGCCAGCTTTTACAGCAGCAGGCAATGCTTGCTATTTCACTGCATATTTTATATCCATCCATTGCTGAACAACTCAATCACAACCCAAAGCCATTACACTCTTAACAACCTGCTGCCGAGTGTAGCAACAAGGTATCTCATGAAGGCTCAGTACTCTCAGAAGTCATGGCCAATTCTTAAAAATAACAATTAAGATGGAAAGAAGTTAGAAACAACGGTAAAGGCAGAACAGAAAAATCATTGAGTGCCTCTCCATTCGGGCAGCATTTTAACAAAGAAAGATGAATGTAATCTTACATAAAATAGCCAGTCAGGGAAATTAAAACACATAACTGAACTCCAATGCCTCCACCAAGCCTAGTCTGACTCAACCCTCTGGTATTTTCAGGAGATGCTGGATGATAAGATGGATTCCTTCAGCAGCTCTGAAGTTGGCTACATGCCAGAAACCTTCCTAAGGGTCAGATCGCAGCAGCCCAGAGTGGGAAGGTGCAGAGAGGAGAGTAATGGAAGAGTAAAGCTTCAGGTTTGGATGTTTGTTTTTTCTTCCCATGCCTTCTCCAGGGCACACAACATGACTTAGCGCTCACTGACTCTTTGACCACATAAAGGTTCACAAAGAGTGAAAGAAGACAGGAAAGTCAAGGCTTGTTTCCTACCTATGTTTTCAAAAAAATGCAGTGATGTGCATTAAAGACATTCATATTTTATTATATGGCAGAAGATGAATATCTAATTAATAGATATGTTTCTGTTAGTAGTCATTACCCATGACCACAGACCCTATTTTTTTCCTTTTCACTACTGGACTCCACTTCAAAAAAGCATGTTTAAAGAGGGGAGGAAAAAATAAAAATACTGTAATTAGTTGATGTTCCATAAACTGACCTTCCAATATACTCAAATTATAAAAAAGAAAAGCAAGAGAGACTTTCTTAAGTTAAACCCACACTAACAAGAAGATGCCCAGTAGGAGAGAGCTCTTCATTTTAGAAAACAAAGTAGAAATTCTTCAGATTTCAGATGGAAGATGAGCCAGCTGTGACATACAAGTAATCAGAATATGCAGAAATGTCTTTCAAAAAAAGCCCAACAAAACAAAAAAGTGCCTGTAACTCAGCTACATGCTATAATTCTGCTACTTTACTCAGTGATATTCTTCCTTCTTTGTATGTATAAATATGTTCACATTGGCGACAAAGGCTCATTAAGGTCTGATATACCTGTGCTTCAGAGATGGGTTTTAAGACACATTCTCAAGGCAAGATACAGTATACAGTTTTGTCATCATCTTGTACAATCACAGCACTGTAATATGACGAGCTTTCAAATATCTGAGGTATTGTTTATAAATTCTCTCTATCCACATACATCCAACTCTTTATGAGTCCTACTAAATCCTTCTCTTCAAGGATAACTTCTTTACAAAAATGTTTCCTGTCTTTAACTCCTATTAATGTGTTAGCTCTGTACTGGTTCTATTAGGAAGCAGTATTTTCAAAACAGTAAGTTAATTACCAGAGTTCAAAAATTCAGTCATGATTAAAAAATCACATTAAACTATTAAGTATGTCTATGAATAAGCATCAAGTGACTTCAGAATCTTAATTTTTTTTATTTCAGCATAAATTCAGAACATTCCCCCTTCGTTCATGATTTAGCCTTCTTTAGTTATGTACACCACCATCTTGATAACAGCAATAAACGATAAATGGGTCTAAAACATGCATTGAAAAATTGAATTCCATCCAAATTGCCCAGTCTTCTCTCTAAATGCCACTGAGAATCAGTACAAGTGATAAAATCTTAAGTGAGTGCCATCAATTAGATGCGGTTATAATGAAATAAACTGTATCATAATGTAATCTGAGCAGTGCAAACCTTTGAGGACGAAGCCTCAAATGAGAAAATGGTGCTGGGAGAGATTTTTAGCAGAAACTGGATTAAACTCGCTCAATTCTTCTACCTGAAAGAGGGACTTACAAGCCCATTTTTGTTTACAGTAAATCTCTTCTAGCTTCTCTACCTTCTTTCCTCTTGCCCCAAAATTGGTGAAACACCTGCTAATGAGAGTGCATGTATAGCAAACTGAATTGGACACACTTCTGACTACAACAGATAAAATCTTTAAGGGAAGAGATCATGTATCATTTTTTTTGAGCTCTGTGTTACCCTGCATCTGTAAGAGAATGACTCCAAGGAAGAGGTGCAGCTGTTTAAATATTAGAGGGCATAATGAATAGATTTTATTCCATTTGTAAACCACACTGGATCACTGATAGGAAATAAAACCAAAAAGTGGAAATCTTCTCAGAGCACTGATGTGGCCCCAGAAGATTTCCTTCCCCATATTTGTTGCTTTGGGTTATGTCGGTTTGTTTTATAGCTGCAGTAATTTTAAATGCATTTTGCTCTCCTGTGAGATGCACTCTTTCAACTTTCCTTGAGGGAAGCTTGAGGCACTGATTTATGGTCAGATATGTGTGAACATATCTGACCATAAAACACACTGTACTTTAGTATTTACTGCTAGAAGACAGAAAATATTGCAGATTCAGTGTCTGAGATATATTAGCCTTCTTGCTATATGCAGGTACCATTACATTCTGTTAAAAAAAAAAAATCTGGTTTATTAAATTATTTCTAAAGTAGCATGTGAACCTTCATCACTGGTAAAGGGAGACCTGCCATATTCTGATTTTACTTATAAAGGAAACTTAAGTTTTGAATTTTCAACCCACCCCTTGATAAAAGATGGAGGCTGGAAGCATTTGAAATGTCCAGTATTAAAACAGACAGGTTTTTTCTCCTTATACAGTCTAGAAACTGGATAATACTGTTAAAGAGTCAGAAAAGCGTAGAAGAGGGTATCACCCATGCAGAATTTTTGCTTTCTACAATTTTGAGTTAGAAACGAATGTAATTAAAAGTGCAGGCAGCCCACCTGCTAGGCTGCCCTGGTGCCCAGGATGTGGGGTTCTGGAGTTGTGAAGAACTGGATGACAGGCATAGATGGGACCTGCCAGGCTCCTTCGGCCACCTGCCCAGGGAGGCAGGGAAGCCAGGCTGGCAGAGCGAGACTCCCCAACATCCAAACCAGAGGATGTATTAAAATTTGAATTACTCAGAAACACAGGCTCTTTCATGCAACATGACTAGAAAGAATGAAAAATTGTACTGCCTGTGTAAGTACTTACCCAGATTTCAAATACTGAGCCCTAGATGTGCTGTATAATCTAGACTTATGACTTCTATGAGGAAAAAAGCCAATAATGCAGCATAAGAACTTTAATCTTATGAAAAAGTATTAAAAAAAGGAAAAGTCTACCATTTTTAGCTATTAATAAGATCCCAGTAATATTTGTAATATCAGCTGCATAAAAACTCATGGTCAATAACGGAAATTTTCACAGAACCAAGGAAAGAGCATGAGACTCTTGTAAGAATGATTTAAAGGATGGATCCCTGCCCCTTTCTATTGCACGACTATAAACGCAATGCCTCTGATTACAATACCTAAAAGAAAGAGGTAATCTGTCCAGGACACCAAATTCGACATCTCTATTAATCTACAATTTTTCAGTTCTGTTTTATCCCTTTGAAAAGCATTATTGACTGATAATTGGGGTTCACCTTTAGGTTTCTTGGAAATAGGCTCTTTCTGCAGAAATCAGTCTACAGAATATTTTCCCTTTCTTTCAGTCTTGCCATCATTAAGGGACATTAAAACAAAAATAGAAATGTGAACTACAAAAGGTCCAAAAAGTTACTGGGGGAGACTGTAAGGACAACCAAAGGTATGTCTTTTTTGTGATCTTAAGGCCAAATCCTAACCATCCATACAGGTACAGGCACGTTCCCTGATTCCTCCTAAGCTTACAAGTATTACCTGTGAGAAGAACAACCGCAGCCAACAATTTAAAGCTGGATTAAGTCTGCATATTCCATGCGAAGGAAGTCTTGCCTGAATTCCTATTACTTAACTCTGTGTGCATTTACCTGCCCTGCTAGCTGCACATGCTGAGAAATACCTACAGTTCAAAATTCTCTTCAAGTATAGTCAGGGTGACTGAGAGCTAATTTAGGCACCAATGCAGTGCTTAATGTTAAGGGATGAGTCAACAACGTTCTTACAAAAAAAAAAAAAAAAAAAGGAAAGCACAAAGAAAGAAACTGTAGAGAAACCACTTAAAAATTAAGGTATTTATAAAACAAATCTCTTTGCAAAAGAAATACCTCGACAGCTACTGCAACCATAGAGACACAGGAAGACAGTAATTTGAACAGGTATGATGGGCTGTCATTTCTCTACTTCCCTCAGCACATGTAAGACCTGGCAATGCTTACACACTGCACAACAAATTCCTCATTCTCCTCAAGTTATCGGGGATTCAAACCACAAAAGTACATACAAAGTAATTATTTGGATAAATAACTCCCTCCTTTGCCAACCAGTGGAAATTGGATTAAGGGCTTCTGAAATTGAGATTTGACCCAAACAGTTTGGCAAGAGTACTCAGGTGAATATTTTTTGTCTGAAGAATAGTTCCACGTTATGCCTTGTTTATCACACAATACATATTGTTCTCTTTTTTTTTTTTTTTTTATTACAGGTTATAAAGCACAGGATTCACCAAGTCTGAGCTTTTACTCAGTACCTCATAATTCGTATGCTTCCAATATCTAAAATATATTTCATCAAATCTAGACATCAGACTGACATTTACGCCATTGCCTGCTTTGTTTATCCTCTAATCCATTAATGGAAAAAATTCTTAATACTTTAAGTTGTACATTCATCCAAGACTTACAAATAGTATTTCTTAACCATGAAGTTGATAGAATTTTATAGAACCCTTGATTAAGGCACAGCTCTCATTTATTCAGCTCCACTAGGTTAAAAAGAGCAGTGTAAGACAAGTGAACGCTTTGTACCACTTATTCAAGAAATCATTATGAAGGTTACTGTTTGGGCTGACGTAGAAGGTTTCCTTAACAAGGTATCTGGGTAGCAGCATTAATAAACTGGCTTTTCTGAATTGTTCATTACCTTTTAAAGGAATCTTCAAGAAAAAAGATACCCCTTAAATTTCAGATTGAAGAAAATACCAAGGGAGCCTTTTTAGTTCATTTGAAGTCTGAAGGCTATTGTACCCATTTTTTAAAGCTGATCAAAATTCAGCCTGCTGTTTGTTACTAAATTATGTATCTCTGAAGCATAAATGTGTTAGCTTTGGAAAGTTACAAATTAGTGCATTTCCATACAGCTTGGGAGAACATAATTTTAACCATTTTGTTTTGGGTAGGAAAAATAACTGCTTGCATTGTAACACAGGGGAGCTGTCAGTATACGCGGCCAGAGAGTTTCTTTGGCAGCAAGATTCTCAGCCTTAGCAGTAAATTAGCTAGTATTGTTAACAGTATTTCAAGTAATGTCTCATTTTATTTTTTAGTAAAACATAGGGGTTTTCATTGAATTGTCTTTATGAAGACATCTGATTTTAATGTAGTATCTTTTTATTCAAGACACTACTTTGTTCCAGACTTTTTTGTTTTGCTATATGTCTACTTGATTCTACAAAACTACAAAGTCTGTGGTCTGTAACGGAGTATTTTCCTACCAGTTTCCTACCAGTAACAATTTGGTTACACTGCCTAAACTGTTCAAGCAGAACTGATGACTTCTGAAAGTGCCATCAATAAAAGAAATAAGGGCCAACTGTTACTGTAATCAGGGAACGTTGCCATGGATTGCAGTGGCTTTAGGATCAGGACTTATGGAAGGAGATAAGAACCACACAAATTAAAATGGAGAACATCTCTGGGGAAAAAAAATAATAAAAGACAGCAAAAGGAACTAAAGGGAAAAAGAAGGCATTAAAAGAATTAAATCAGGAACAGAAGAAGTCAGAGGAAGAAGATGGGGTAATAACAGCATTAGGTTAGAACATACTACTTGCAAAAGGAAAGAAAGCTAATAGAAAAAAGTATGGAGTAAAAGAATTCCTGTCCTCAAGTATATATGTTATCAGACTAAACAACAAAATCTCAGGATGTATCATAGAGGTTTTAATTTCTACCCTTCAATGTTGTGAAAGGAAATGACTTCAAGCTGGATGAAAAAAAAAATTGAACATTAGTGGCTAGACCGCAATTTATATGTTATTACTATTTGTTTGCACTAATGACTACGATGTCAGAATCCATCCCCTTTTTAACATCTTCAATATTGTTTTACCCACAGCCTTCTTGTGTCATATCTATTGTTCTGGAGCTGGATATGTATATAAAGGAGTAATGTGATTTAAGCAATTAGTAGTTGTGAAGATAGAGGATTATTGATGATGATGATCAGAACTCATGGTATTAGCAATAAATCTATTGAGCTAGCAAACAAAAGACTTTCTTTAACAAGAAGAGAGATACCCTGGAAATCTGAAGGATGAGAGAAACTATGAATACCTTTGCATTTATCCTTTTCTGTCCATGGAAGATAAGTAGGCTAGTAAGTATGATGGCTGATTTTTGTTTCTGACATGACAATTGCAGCTCTATTCAAAATACAAGAACAACAACAAAATCAATGACAAGGATTTTTTTTTTCCTTTTTGTTTTAAGAACTCTTTTTGTGTCATAACTGCAGCTCCTTTGAAATCATTTTCTAGTGAAAACTATTTAAAACTGCAATCAGGCTGTCGTTGCAGACTTTCATCTTGCAAGCAAGACAGCCAGAGTGACCTTGCATCTTCTTTTCTGTTAGAATATTATTTCATTTGGAAAAGTGAAACAGGTAAAGCTTTGTTTCTCACTTCTCTCACCTATTTTTTAAGCAATTCAATGCTTTTAAGCAATTTCTAAGCTTTCATTGGTAGTGTTGCAAGGAAATGCTTAAGTATAGCATTTGAAACACGAGGGGTTTTGTCACAAATGGCACCAATGCTATGTCACATTTTCTTGCTGGTCCAAAGTCTACAGCAGTTATGAGGAAGGTGGCAGTTCACATGGGTTCTATCTCCATGGTAACTTGTTTACAAGGACTGAAATACATGCTGAAAATTCAAGGTTAGCTTTCCCTTTGTTCCTGTTTTGATGTTTTTGGCAATATGAATAATGTGGCCATAATCCTAGATTTAAACAGCTTCATGGCAGACTGAGTCGAAACAAAACTCTCTACAAAATGTGCTTTCATCACTCCCATTAGAAAAAGAGAATTCAAAAGGCTGCTTAATCAGACCCATCAGTTGCCTCCTCCTTTCATACTCCAGAACAACTGTCCTTAGGCTGCATTTCAGCTTTATATCTCAAGGAATAAGACTGTTTAAATATTTATATTTTTCTAAGGTGGTAACTCAGGCTGCGTGTGTGTCTATGTTGCATCCATGTAACAGTCTAAAGAACTTGCTTTGTCTAAAGTAATTTCAGAGTAAAAATGAACAGGCACCTTTCTAGGACTTCAGCTGAGTCACATGGTGGGAGTCTTTTGTGGTCTAAAAATCAAATGTAATAATAGCAACAGAGTGCAATTCTATAATCTCTCATAATAATGCTCCTGTGAATGAATGTTTAGGAGGATTTTGCATCCCTCACTCGGAGAAAGCAATGCTTGCAAGAGTACTCCCTGGAAAAGCCAGCAAGGACTAAGGTGACCTTGCTATCTCAGGTGATTATCTTAGATATACTTAGAATTCCTCAGAATTCACGTAATGAAATGTTTGAAAGAAACATATTTTTTAAAAAGTTTAAATCTACTGAGCTATTTTTTCTTCTTAGCAGATTAAATATAAAGAAGATAATTTACGTATTAATGAGACAGCCTCTAGTTTGGCCTTATCTAACTTGCAGGTAATAGCTTTGATTTTTACTCAGCAGCTAATGTGCTTGCTTACTGTTTACTTATTTTCCCAAACAGAACTTAAAAAAATCAGCTGAAAATGCATACACCCCTTTTAATAGTGTATGAATGCAACATGGCTTATTATGCTAAAAGGTTTGGGGGACTTTTGCCAAAGTTCCTTTGCAGTGCCTTTTTTTTTTTTAAGTCACCTTACATCTCCTTATTCATTAAAACTGAAGATTCCTATCATTCCCTTTCTGTAAGAACAGAACTGCTATAAAAATGGGTAGATAAAATTCACCTTTTGAACAAGGCAGTTATTTTATAGTTGGTCAATCTGATATACAGTGCCTAGTCTTGATGTACTCATTAGACAAACAGTTAAAAGCTGCCAAACTGGTGGATAGATCAAATTCTGCAGGATTTGGGACTAAAGCTACTGAAACGAGAAAAGGCATTAAGAATTCAGCCACTACATTAGGATCTCTATCTGAAAGAGAATATTCTGTGTGTTCACAACTACACATGCAGAGCTTAACTCCAGCTGTGGAAAGAAAGGGAAAAAGATTTTCATTTGCCTCCAGGTTTGAGAAAAGCAAAAAGCCTTTAGAACTATTATTGTTTCATTTAAGCCTCAACAAGGAAAAGTACTTAGTACTACAAACATTCTTAGCTTATATCAATAAAAATGCTTCTATCACTTTTCTAAGTAAAACAAATGCATCTGGGAAAGAATAGTGCAGAAATACCTATATTATGTGTTTTTCTTGTACTAGAATACTAATTTAAAAAAGTAATCTAAGTTTGAAAAAATTGTGAAATTGTTCTGCAAACTGTTTTTTAGTAAAGCTTTCAATCTACTGACTAGCTCTATCTAATGGAATTTTTTGTATTTATATTATGTTAGAAATATTAAGCATTTCTTTTATATCAGCATCCCTCAGCTGTTGAACAGATATTTAATGGCTAAGTAGGACACTTCATTGGTTGGCATTTCTAAAAGAAAAACTGAAGTTTTTGCTCTATAAAGGAATTCTTATAATGCGTATTTAAGGGGCAACTCTGGTTCCCATTGCCATGTCTTGAAACATTGCTCATAGTACGGTTCTCAATTGACACAGGGCATGTCAGGAACCTCTGCCACTCCCCAGTGACCGACCTGCAACAGCATGACTTGCCACTTGGGCTGGCAGGAGTCAGCTGGCCAGGGATTTCATAGGAACAATGTAAGTATAAAAACACACGTGCTTCATCCTTCCTTTTAAAATTTCTTCACAGTTTTAATTAATCTCATCAAGAGCTGAATAACCTAGACATTGTTTGCAAACAAAAGGCTTTTTATAATAATCGCCTTTTCCCAATTCCAGCTTTACCTTTATATTTATTATTCTGTATGGCACAGCTGAAATGTGTAATAAAGTGCTGCAGCATTCCTTCGTCCGCTAAAAGTTGCTATCCCTGGTTGTATATTAGTTTTATGTATTGCAAAGAAATCATAAGATTCAAAGCTTTTTAGTTGAAGTGCAAACAAAACAGTAAAAGAAAATAGCTTTTGGTCCCCTGATGCAGTGCCTGACAGCTGACTCGGCACAGCACAATGAACAAGACATGCATCGCTTGAGAAGAGACAGAAAATGTCAGTTGGGGCTATTCATGTAGTGAATAGGATGTGATAACCTTTAAATACATATAAACAATGTGTCCTCACACACTGTGCTTTGCTGTTCTCTTCAAAAAGATATTGTCTAACAGTTCTACATACGGTACAAAAAGTAGTATGTATGCCTGCCCATTGAACGTTAATGATCTTTTCTCAAACATAGAAATAAAACCTTCTAAGGATTTAGTTAGTTATAATGGCTAGCAGAGGTAGTCAGAATTGTGATTATTTATGTGGTCTGAGCACCTGATAAATATATTTCCAGCCTAAATCCACAATGATCTTAATTTACAAAAGGAAATTTTAATATGTATACACGAACCGATGACATTGCACAGACCCCCTTCCCTTAATAGAGGAAATCCAATCCCACAATCTCTAATTGATCTACAAGGTTAATGAGTGAGAAAAATTTCCAGGGAAACATTCTGGATTTGGCCCTGAAACTTTGCCTGGGGTGAGAAACCCATCAGTCATGTTATCTGTATCCAGAATATTCACGGTCACTTATAAAGGAGCTGTAATAGAATCTATGTGTGTAGCAATTCCCTACTAATGACCATGGAAATCTTTTGTGCTTATCACTGTTTAATATTGTTTTAATTGTTTAAATTTATATAGACAGTGAGTTTGAGAAAAATCTGTATTTTTGTTTCTACAGATAACAGGCTGGTGCCTTCTGTGGGATGAGTCCCTCTGACTCCCATCAATCATTTGTTATGCCTGGGGAAGATTACAGCGTGTATTCATTTCTAGCATAATCATTTGGAAGAGCTACATAAGGTCAATGATACCAAAGTTTGAGGAAAAATGTAGTGGTTTACATAGTTGCAGCTAAAAAAAGACTGCAAAGCTGACTACGTGACAGTATTTGCTCTGGGAAAAAAAGGGTAAAGTGATTTACAGAAAATGGCATGGAATTTTGTTGCTTAAGAATATAACAATGTAAAAGTCTGGGTATATGCCCACATATTGAAATAAAGCAGCAGTAAGTTTAAAAGTAGCTAAAATTAAAACAATAGAGTGAAACTAATTTGGAAGCTGCTGAATCTGTTGGTTAGTATTGGTTCATTGAGTATTTTACACATGAATCCATAAAAGCTAAGTCACAAGGTGAGCTGATAAACTGTTCGTTACAGTTACATTTACATTTCTTTTGCATAGATTCAAAGATCTGATGCAAGAATAAAGGAATGAAAGAGAAATCTTGGTCATCAAATACAATTCCTGTTGGATTGTTACAGATACTCACATTACGTAAGAACATTTACAGATTTTTCAAGGTTCATCCCAAAATGAGTCTGTTATCCCCAGTACTCCACCTCAAAGAGCATTCCAGAAACTACCGCTCTTATGGTCAAAAACCCTTGAATCTCCGTTCTCCAAACCTGATGATGATCTTTAATCTCCACACTCGATGATAACTATTTGCATTATGCCTGGCATCCTTCTGCTTAAACAGTTCTTTCCCATTCCCTGTGTTTATTTCCTTGATATATTTACAGATAGGAAACCACCCTCCATCCGAGCCCCTCCTTGTGTTACTTCAAGCAAACCAAGTTCACGCAGTCAGGCTGTGGTACTGTGAGCTTCTTGCTCCTCGGGTCATTCTAACAATCCACCTTGTCTATTTGACAGTCCCTCTGCTCTCTGCTGGTGAGTTATTCGCTGCCTGCAATTGTTGCAGTAGTCCAGAACTCTGAGCACCTCCAAGTAACTGCTTTCTTTCTGCCTCTCATTTTTTGAAGAGCCAGATAGAAAATATTACCCATTTCTGATAAAATGTGACATATCTATTCCCGTAATGGTGATGACTGATGCTGTACAAATAATTGCTTTTTCGGTTTGGTGGCTAAGCCAAAATATATAAGAAAATTCAAGCAAAAATATTTCCTGCCCAAGTTTTTTGCTAAAGCACAGAATAACTTGTTTCCTTCCAAAAGAGCAGAAGGAAGTAGTCCATGCTGTTTTGCTCGCTAAACTAATCTTTATTAACATCACCTGTGTTTAATTCCCTTCCTTGCTTGACACCTATGTCCTGAATCCCAGAAGAGTGCACGGTCTGCAGGTGTGAGGATGAGTTATCTGACAGGAGCCAAGCCATTGCCCATGTCGAAGCCTGAGGCAGTGGGAGGTGCTTCTCTGGGGTGCTACAGCGCTTTGTCCCTGCCCTCCCTTCAATATGGGCTCTGAACCCCTGCCTGCCTGGTGGCTCTGGAACATGCCCCATAAAGACATGGCACGCCCCACAGTCACATCACAGATGTGGATGGGGCTCCCGACCAGCTGTGAGCCCCTCCACAGCCCCTTGGTGGGGCAGAGGTGTGGGTCCCAGCAGCCTATGTCACCATGTGGCAGAGCCGTGGGTTCCTGGGCTCCGTGGAGTTAAACACAAGGCTGGAATTCAGAGGGCTGGAGCACCCCTGCTGTGAGGGCAGGCTGAGAGAGCTGGGGTTGTTCAGCCTGGAGAAGAGAAGACTTTGTGGAGACCTTATAGTCCCTTCCAGTACCTTAAAGGGCTCCAGGAAATCTGGGGAGGGACTCCTCATCAGGGATTGGACCCTGGGTAGGTCGAAGGGTAATGGTTTAAACTGCAAGACGGAAGATGAGGCCTTGAGCATCCTGTCCTAGTGGGAGGTGTCCCTGCCCATGGCAAGGGGATTGGA